>VWYK01048106.1:0-12513 GCA_013399775.1 Semnornis frantzii
AAAGCAATTCTGTGATTGTACAATTTATCTACTTTGCCCACAGGAGTGTCCCAGGAGTTGCCTCACTGTTGAAGTGAAGCTCTGTGCATAAAATCCAGTGTACTCTGAGATCTTTGGGAAGAAAACTTTCTAGTTTTCTAACAAGTGGTTGGTGAAAATCTAGTGTTAATAAGAAGTATGGTGATAACCACAGGAACTAGTAAAGCTCTGTTTGTACAGGGAATGTCAGTGGTGTATGTGCTGCTCCAAAGAGCTTTTCCAGCATAGGTAATAATAATATAATCACAAATGTGCAATGAAATGCTTTAATGACAGCTATTATAACAGCAATTTCAGGGACTACTGGTGGAGTAAAACTAGTCTGTACAACAATAACTTGAATGAAGGTGTTGATACCTGTGATAGTTTTTATCAGGAACCCTTATTAAGTTACTCTTTTATGGGGAGATAGGAAGAAGCAAATCTGTCCATCTTTAGAGCTTGAAAATTAAATCTTGGTTTTGAGGTGAAGGAAGCAGATGAGCTTAGCATGTCCTGTTCTGTCTAAGGTGCTAGAAACAGATGTTTGTTTTCTTGCCTCCAGATGACCACTGTAATAACACATCAGGAACATTAGGCTTAGGAATGCTTTTTGCCTCTTCCTTTGTAACTTTGAATCTCAAGCTAAGGACTTGGTTAGTGAGCTACGTGTTGCTGATAGTTCTAATGCAGTATTTCAGAAGTGTGGTTGACCCTTTATTCAAGCTGGGCTTTGCACACATCCCTACTTCTCTAAAATTAATAGTCAGCTGTATAAACCTTGAGGAGAAGACCAGTCAGAACATGGAGTGCCGTCAACTGAAGCCAGTTCTTTCGGGAACAAATCGGTTATGGAGGAAGTCAGATGATTCCAACAACTTGAAACACAAATAAAGAGCCTGCTCTTGTTTTCGCTGGAGCTTCCACAAGTACTAAAGTCCTGAAAATTCTATTTACATATTTTAATTGGGATGGTTTAATATACAACACCCTACTTAGGTCTGATTTTTCGGGCTTAGTTTGGCAGAAGTTTGCATTTTATTTCTGTACTGACAGATGTGGCACATCCTAGAGAACTGAAGGAGCAAGGGCAGGGGAACTATTTTCACTCCTTGAACTGTTTTCACTTGCTTGAACTGAGGGGAAAATCAAAGAGACTCACACCACAAGTTTCAGTTCTGTGCTGTGTGCCTCTCTCATCACTTACACGTATCTGTTTTTCATAAGAGACGAGCAATAGAAATAAAAATGTTGGTTGTCCATGAAGCCTTCTTCACTGGGTTAATTTTAATCCCAGGATCTGACATTTTGGTTGTTAGAAAATCTTTTGGGAAAAAAAAGGGTGGAAAGTGCCATGGTAGGAGCATGATGATTGTATTTACTCATCTATCTAACCCACTACTGTTTTCCCAGCCGCTGCTAACAGTGATTTACCTTTCATTTCTTAATGTTAACTTTTGCATTCTATTAATAGCAGTGACAATAAATTTCATGTATGATCCTCATCAGTGTTTTATTTGCCAGGAAAAGAAGGACCTGGAGCTAAAGGAGTGTCTTACTAGTCTGAAATAATTTAAGACCTGCTACAAGATCAATACTGGCAGTAATAAGAGTGTGTCTTTCTGCTCAACAGGCAGACTTAACAGTGCATGTGTACTCCAGGTTAAATTGATTCTTTTTAGCAGAACCATGAAAATGAACAACAACCCCCCTATTGATATTTATTTAGTTTCCTTCCTGAGTCTAGGGCTCCCACTCACTGTCACTAATTCATGCTGAGCAGAGTACAGCTAGATGGGATTATTGGGTGCTCATTGTTGAGTCCCTGAGATGTTCTTTGGTGTGGCCTTTCTTTCATGAAGTAACAAAGGAATTGATTGTCTTTACTGTTTGCCATTCCTGCCATACATATGGTTTACGTTCCTGGCAGAGTGGCATTTCTGTTGCACAGATTTAACTCTTCTTTCCAGGTAAGAGAGATTATTGTCTTTGTAAAGTCAGTCCTAACTTAGTGTTTTCTTGTGGTATAGAAGACCAAGAATACTCAGGGTGTATCTTAATTAAGCCTTTCCGTTTATTGTGATACCTCTTAGAACAGAGTTTGTTACAAAACTATTTGTTACAAAAAAAGTATTTGTGCTTTTTGAGTCTGAAAGGAGCTGGTGAACGTTTTTCTCATAGAACCTGTGCTTGCTCTTCACGTGGGACTGGCTGTGTGAGTTGCTCACAGTGACATGCCATTGCTGCACGCACTTCTGGGTGTGAAAGCACCAACAAGGCAAGTAAGGGTGCTAAAGTAGGACTGTGCTGTTTCATTTTGATGTTGACATCCAGAATCTGGTCCTTGGATAAAGGCAGCATGTGCTTGGTGCTCTCTCATATGTACGCTGATGATTGCTTAATCCCACAGTGATTGCAGATATTGCATATGTGGTGGGGTTTGGTTTACAAATGTCATTTTGAGCTGTATATCAAGCTTGGCTGCATGAAGTTTTCGTAGAAGGTCCTATTTGCTGTGCTCTTCTTGATCTAGGTCACAATCCTCTGGGTAGCAGGGTTTAAAGGTTAGTGAATCCCTCTAAAAATTGAATATACTTTGGTCGTATTTTTAATCACAATTAGGATTAAGAGCTTAAACGTTCTTGTGATGTAGTCTGAGGTATGCTGTTCTTCTTCAGGGCATTTTGCTAACAACCAATCAATCTTCACAGCAACTCTGCTTTGGTGTCCCTCGTTTTTTGATGCAGTAAAAGCAATCACTTATATGATATACTCAGAGCCAAGAAGACATTAAACATTATTCCGAAGACTGGCACCAATGCAACATGACTCACAGTGTTGGATCAAAATACTTTTGAGTTGATTTGGCTCCAGTTTTACATCTGTCTTATTTTTAATTACACAATACAGCATCGAGGCAGTAACACTACTCAAACTTCTCAGAGAAAAATAGCCTTCGTTTGGTTTTGGTGGGCAGCTGGTTAAGGGATTCAAGCACACACTGAAAATATTCAGTCAAATAGATTGCTGCTAAGTTTTACACACACAGAAAAAAAAATTGTAGTACCTAAAACAATCACTAACATAACTAGAAGGTTAATAATCTCTAAGGTATTGCCCTGGTTTATAGATACTGCTTTGGGAGCAATAAATTTTAACCTTTGAACATGTGCTTCTGCAAATAAAATCCAGCCTTATTTTGTGTACTTAACAACTTCAGATTGGAAACACATAGCAACGTATAGCAAGCATGCGTTCTGCAAACTGCCACAGAAATGAGGCAGATCTTCAAAGTGGTCACTTATCTTACTCAATAACTCCTCTCCATGTAAACAAGATAAAACAGGTCCTTTTGCCAGACCCCCCTCTCTCCAAATGATGTTTAAATAATTTTAAAGAGAAAGAAGTTGTGTTCAGGCAAATTTTTCAAGTTCTTAAAGGGTTTGTTTTTATTTTTCCTTTAAAAGTTTTTAATACAAAATCAAGCTCTGTCATGGAAATGTGATTAAAGTGAGTAGCTATGAACTTGATCCTGCAAAACTCTGCTACCGGGGTTATGTGCACTTAGCTAGACCTAGGTGCTAAATTATCATTTATCATTAAAACAGCCAAAGTTTCCCTCTTACCTTTTGAGAGACTAACTCTGGTCATTTTAATTGTTTTTCTGTGGTTTGCAAGCATGATTCTGCTTAATTAGCCAAGGTGAGGATGCTTTTCTCCTTGATGCTTTTTCAGTCTCAAATTAAACTTAATTAGGAATAATTTCTTTCCTGCAAGGGCAGTCAGGCATTGGAACAGGCTGCCCAGGGAGATGGTGCAGTCACTGTCCCTGGAGGTGTTCAAGAAATGTGTGTGGATATGGTACTTTGGGACATGGTGTAACAACCATAATGAGGTTGGCTTGATGGTTGGACTTGATGATCTTAGAGGTCTTTTCTAACCACAATGATTCTATGATTCTATGAAATGTGTGTGTGTAACTGTAGGTAAACTGTGTATTGTTGTAGGTAAAATCTCTCCAGCATTTCCCTCTGTGGACAGACTGGGTGTTCTGGGTACTTCCAATGGATTCCTCTTTTGGCCATACCCAGTGGAGATCAATTTGTGGAGACCAGTGCATTGGCTGGGTGCCGTGCTCAGCAGTATGAATGGTAAATCCCTTTTGTTCCCACATGCTGTTTGTCATATTCTGCTTTCTATAATGTGTGGACATCAGCAGGAGTCTTTCTGTGGCTGAATTTTGAGTTGCAGGTTCTTCATCTCATTTGTGTCACCTGTGAAGGCTTCAAACTGCTGTTGCCAGCAAATGCAGCATCACTGTGAAGAGGGAGAGTGGGAATTCTGCATTGCATATGTGCCCATGAAAGATGGAACTTTTATTTAGTGTTGTCCTTCTCCCAACCATACAATGATAAACAAAAGGAAGAACTAGTGGAAGCTGACAGCTGCCTGAGCCATCCTGGTCTTACCATTCTCCTCCACTTTTTGTAAGACTCATCATGACAATGTGTGTTCATTTGCTACCATAGCTGATACCACATTGGCAGATGATTATGAAAAAAAGTCATTTATTTTAATGTTCTTTATATACAAAGTTATTTCACATTACCAACATTTGGATGCTCTAATAGTACTATTTGTTATCATTAAAGAACAACACCCCCCCCCACCCCCACCCCGAGAATGTAGTGCCTATATGACTTAATGCTCCTAAGTCTTGTTTGCAATGGTGATGGAGATATTGAGGAGGCCACCTGAATAAAAATTAGTGAGGACAGGCATCCTAAATGTCTGCATTGCTTGTAACAAAGAGGGGATAAATTCCCACATCACTTACGTGCTTTAAAAGGTTTCCCTTTGCATACATGTTAGGCACATGCCATTACCAGTCATGTCCAGAACTACCCAGATTACTTTTAAGTATTGATTATCAACTAAATTCTACTTAGTATGGAAGGGATCAACACTTTGGGCATTGAGATCCACTTGAAAAAAAATGAGAGCTTAGAACATTGTGAAATATTTGTTTGTTGTGTCTTGCATTAGTTTGGCTTCTCAGGTTTTTGGTTTTGGTTTTTTTTTTTTTTTTTTTGGTGTCACAATAGCTCTGAAAACTGGACCCAGTTTAAGATGAGTGGAATGCAGTTATTGTATGTCTCCATGGGCTGTGCCGTCTCATGAAAGAAAGTCACTTTTAAAGCAACTTGCACTGTTTAAAGGGAAGGTCCTGTGTCCCCCCTTTGCTCTTTTTAGTCTGACTTGATTTTTCTT
Source organism: Semnornis frantzii (assembly GCA_013399775.1). Lineage (NCBI taxonomy): Eukaryota > Metazoa > Chordata > Aves > Piciformes > Ramphastidae > Semnornis > Semnornis frantzii. The sequence goes on from VWYK01048106.1 coordinate 5,290, forward strand.
CTAGCAAAAATCAACTTGGGTCAAGATTCACAGTTCCAGGATGATTTCAAAACATTGGTGGTAGGATTGAAGAGTGCATGCTTATACCAGTGTGTGGAGCATCGAAAATCATACCTGTCAGTTCCCCATAATTCCCAAAAGCTCATCCCAGACCTTTGCCCTTACCATGTAGTGAGTGCAACTACCACAAGCTAAGCTTTCCATCAAATGGGTCAAGACATGGAAGCCACCTTTTCATTTATCAAGATCCATGTGTAAAGCCCATGGCACCTGTGTGGAGATCAAAGGAGAAGGGCTATGCGCTTTACCTAGGGGCAGGAGACAGGCAGAGCGCTGGTGGTCCAGCTGCTGTTACCACCTTAGCAATCTGGTATTGCCTAGGGCCCATGTTGTGTTTTTCTTTGCTTACAGTGTGCTGTGACAAGTGGCTGCATGTGGTCCTCAGCTATCCTCCTCCCAGTGCTTGCCTACCTGCTGCATGGCTGGAGGGATGCTTGCCTGTGGCACGGACTCATAGCATCCTTTTGCAGAGGCTCCCTGCAATTAGGACTCTTGGCACACAACAGTTCCATTGCCCTTGGGAGCTTACTCTGTCCTGCAGACCTAGCAAGTGGCTCTCGAGTTGTGAAGCTTATGTGCACAAAACTCATCCTGGGGTCTCCTCTGTCTCTCATGCTGTAGTGCTCCATGTACTGGCAGTTTTTAGTGTTCATTATGCAGTATATCGCCAGGCATCCTTACTGAGAGGCTACTACCTGCTGCAGGGTCCCATTGTGCTGCAAACCGTTCATGGGGAGTGGTGGTGGTGGAGGAGGGAATAAAGAAGCAGACATTTCTGAATGAGTCTGTGGGTCAGGAACTGGCATTGGGCTCACAGAGCCAGAGTCACTCTGCATGGAGCCAAGATTGCTGCCATCAAAATGAGTCATTTTCTTCTTCATTAGTTTTCTTTCTTTGGCTCTGCGATTCTGGAACCAGATTTTCACCTGCAGAGGGGCAGAAGAAATTTCTTTTCAGTTGCTAATAGAATGTAGTGTGGTCCTTTGGGTACATAGTGAAGGGTCACAGGTAAAATTAACTGCATGAGGACCAGTAAGAAATGCAACCTGAGACAGCCGAGTTATGTGCTTGGTTTTCATACAACTCTTCTTCCCTATCTGGTAATATCTATTAACAGCTTGGTAAAAAGTTTTTCAGTCTTACTTTTCTTTTTTAGGAGGTGTTTCTTTTTTGAATGAGCTTTGATTTAAATTTTCGTAATTACTGGAGGGTTTTTTTGGTACGAAATCTAATCATGTGCCATAGTGATGACCAGAAGAATTGGAGAGTAGCTTTACACTGAAAACTGTATGCCCTAGTCGGGGCAAGTAAAAAATCTGTTACCAGCCTAAAAACTGAGGCCCAACGTTAACGTTAGTTGGTTAGCTCCAGTGTGCAAGGCAATGGAAATAGAGTTATGAGCAGAATTTCACCAGTGCACTAATCTCAGTACACAAATGTACTTCAAAATATTGTAGAAGTGGTGCCTTAATAGTTAAATGTCTCTCATTGCATTCACAGATGGAGCTAGAATCTGCTACACAGTCCACTGCTCCACACCGCAGCCATTGCTCTGTCACAGAAATGACAGATCTTTGGGAAGAAATGAAGCAGCTATTAAAGAGGATATGGGTTTTGATTAGGGTAGGACAAGTGAGGACATGAGATGAAGCGGATGAGTGATAGTAAAGCAAAGTAGAACCTGTTCAGGTGTGAAGGAGTGAGCGTTCTGTGGCAACTGAAATATCTTTGGATGTGAATCCCCGGTGTTGGATTTAAGGCAGTGCACAGCAGCTATTGATCCTTGGAAGTGGCTCTGAGTTATGTCTAGGCAGTGCAATAAGTCAAGCTACCTCATTCAGATGTGTCGTGTTTTCTTGCTGGTGTTCAGATGGCAAAGGAAACACTTTTGTCACCATTTGCTGTAACCCCAAAAAAATCAATGGTTTGCTGAGCAATAGTAATTTGTTCAGTTATCCTTTGCTAGAAGCTAGAAAGGGAAAGAGAATGATGATCAGGAAGGAGGTAAAACAGTAAGAGGCGATAACATCTGCTGCTACTAGGTTGTGTTTTAAAAGAAAAGCACCGTTAAAGTGCCACAAAACTTCTTTAAGAGCCTCTGTGACAGTCTCTGTGTCCTTAGCCCTAAGGCATGATTGTTTTCTTTCTACAGCTGAAGAATTCAGATACATGTAAAGCTCTTGAAAGTTTTGTCTAACTGCCAGGTTATCATGAAACATTTGACAGTTCAGTTTGTCTCTTAATTTGGCGGAGAAATGATGTTCCACAAACTATGTTCCATTAAACCAGTTTCAGACACCCTCTTGCATTCTGGTTGTGCTCAAAGAAATCGAGTTTAACCTGTTGCATAAAGAGATGAATCGGCCTAAAAACCAATCTGCCCTCTGTTTCAGAATTACCCTCTGGCTTCAGTGTTCTTACCTGTGTTTGAATTTAGGGGATTGTTATTTAATTAAGAATGCAGATCTGCAGCAGTGATCCAGAGAGAATTTGGGCAGGGCTTCAAGTTCTTATGCCAATTATTGAGTAACTACAAAGAAATACAGATCTATAATGTCAGACTAAAAGCTGATGTGGGCAGCTGCATCTGAAGTGTTCTTCACATGCTACCCTCCTCTTTTCAGTACTTTTTTCCTACTCTTCAATCATTGTCCAAGTTACTCTTCCCTTGAAGTCTAATTTTCTTCTTCTTTGTCCTCATCATCTTTTTTATTTCTAATCCTTCCTATTTTAGCAATGCTTCATTTTACCTCTTTTTTTTCTTCATGAGATATTGCATCTTTTCCTCCATGTTTAAACAACTGTTCTTTGTCCTTTTGTCTTGAAATATTCCTTTCAGTGCCCTGGATGAGATTTTGCCATAGCCAGAAAAATGCTTAGCTAAAATAAAAGGTGCCAGATTCTAGACTGAGTGCAGTGGAACTCAGGTTGGAATTTAATTGTCAATAATTAATTATGTTCAGCAGCAGATTGAGAAATATTTGCAAAGTGGATATTTGCTTCTCTCTTTCTGTCAGTGCCTCCAGTGTGTGCTAAGATAAGTGCAAGTCAGATGGACACTGCTACAATTAGGTGGATTTTGGACTATCCCTGCTGAGTAGAGCCCCATGTGAATCGGGCATAATCCTCAGTGAATGATGCTGAGTGATAACTGACTGAGAAAACAGAGCTGTGATGCTCTGCAAACAGAACAGGCAGCAAATGAGCATATTGTGTCCTCAAATCTACCCAGAGAGAGAGATCCTTCAGTCGAGCTTTTCATTTTCTCTGCTTTCTTCAGTGTATTGCATCAAGAAACTCCTGAGTAAAACAGGACCAAACACAGGCTCAACCCATGTTGTGAGGGTCTTTGTGGCAGATCTGGTTTGGCATCTTATCTTTGTGGCTCACAGGAACCAGCTGAAGGGCTGGAGAGCCAGAGGCCACAGACCTGTCTTGCTTTGGTAGGGGGTTGCAACTTCATGATTGAAGAACGCAGCACAGAGTGGTGCCAGAGCAAATTGTGTCTATCTTTTGATCAGGAAGGATTGTGTTTTGATTTATGTTGTGGGGATAAAGTGGAATGTGGAGATCGTGGGGGGAAATAGGAGCCGCAGAAAGAAGTAGCAGGTATGTAGGAAATCTTTAACAGAAGGTGAAAGGCAGCCAAAGAAACAAATACTGTCATGCGTGCTGCGCATACCTAAGATCATCACTGCTAAGACTGACTTGGTTGAAACTGGTCCTAGAATTCCCACTGGCTTCAGCAGAAAGCAGGAAGTCTCCTTTAGACATGACAGCAAACATTTCTACCCCAATAAAACAGAGACAAATCCAGTCAGAATTTTGTTAATGCTTTCAAACTTGTTTCTCAGCCAGGACTGTGTGCAAGACAAGGAAAAGGTCCTGGGTGGTTGCACAGCTCCCTGAGGAGCTCTGAAGTGATGCTGGTGAGCTGTTTAGAGAGGAGCTCAAACAAGGCTGTCAGGCTGCTCAATAGGATAGTTTGATTTCCTGTGCTGCAAAGGGAACCCAGTCCTGTTGGTTGGTCATTAGAGTCATTAGCATGTTTGTGTTCTTAACCAGCAAGCTTAGCTCCTCACCAGCTATAATAGACTTAAAGGCAATCCTGAATGGGTGAGCCATACTCTACCTGTCTCTCGGAAAGTCTTAGGTTTGCAGCAAGTTCAGACTTCCTCCTGATTGTAATGTATCTGTTGTAATGAAATTCCTTCTCTAATTCTAATCTCTGATGATCTGTGTAAACCACTCGGTACTTCTCTCTTGTTCTTGTTTTACCTGTTTTGAAAGAAGAAGACATGGCTTCAAGCTGGAATTCTTTCACTTTAGTAACACAAAATAACTGATTTTACAGCTGAAAATAGATTCGTGGGTATTTTAGGCCTGGGTCTCTATGCACTTACCCGGAGACTCCCTTGACTCGGTCCTGATTTATAATACAAGAGGTTCATACCATCAGATTTGGGGTTCACTCCTCAGTAAACAGATGACAAAATGCTTCTCATATTCCTTAGCGCCCTTGTGCATCATTTGGCACAGGGAAGGCGTTCTTGTGAAGAAGAAGGAGCAAGGAAACCTGGATTCTGTTCACAGCTCTGTCGCAAGCTTCCTGCCTGGTGTTGAGTGCTCTTGTACCTCTGTCCCTAAAGCTGCTATACTGCTACCTGCTTCAGAAGGAAATTGGGAAGCATATTTTACTGCAGAGAAAATACCGAGAGCTTCCAAGGTTCCTCATTTGCTGCTGCTGCTACAGAAATTAATACAATATAGTGATTGTCACTGCAATTCAGAGGTTGTGTTTTCTCTTTGTGTCTGGCACAGCCTGTCCGGGACTTGATAATAGCCCAGGGAATAGTAACATAGATTTTCAGATGACAGTTAATAAAAAAGAGAAGAAAGCAATAATACTTTACAAAGGACATTGACCCACGGCAGAACTGCAACATCTGTTCTCTTGCAAGCAGCAGTGCTGTGTCCTTTCAGCAGTGGGCACAGCTGGCTGAAGCAATGCCGGAGTCGTTAAAAGGTAATGGCAAATGACATGAGCCAGTGAACACAGATGCAAGGAGCTAGGATTTTATGGATTCCATACAGGATCATTTCTGAGGACAGAATGTGTCTGCAGCAGTCAAGAATAGAGAATGAGATGAGCTGCTAATGCTTCCTTTCTTACCCACCTTTCCTTTGTTGTTAATGCACATATTAGTCAGTAATGTTGCGGACATCGACCCTTGCACAAATCCAAAGCTCCTGAGCCCTCACCTAAAGTCTTCTTCCCATTTAAAGATTAGATCATTGTTGTGTTAAGACCAGTGTTATCATGTTCACTAACCTGTCTAACAATTTCATGGGCTTCTTTGTACTTATACAGACATTTCTTCAGATGTATTGAGACTGTAAATTGTCTGGCACAGAGAGTGTATTCTTAGTTGATTTATTTGCAGTGTGTTCAACTGTAGCTCAAGAATTTTTGTGTCCCTGGTGGTCGCTACAGTAGAACAGCCCCCTTAGATTGGGGTTCTCTCAGATGATGCATACAGCTCAAGGCATACTGTGGCTTGCTGCCTGAAACTGTCTCCTACTGCTGCAGATGTAGCTCAGCTTCATACAACAGCTCATGCTGGCTTACAGATCTTCTGAAAGGATTGTGTGGATGCCTAATTCTTCAAAACAAGGTTACTCAAACTTGTAATTATCACACTCCTAATAAGAACAGGTAATTCTGAATGGAGAGGACTGAAGTAGATTTGATAAAATTTCAGTCTCAAGCAGATCACTGCCCCACAGCACCCAGCTTCCCCCTGCAGGAGAGAGTTGCTGGAGGTTTCATCAGTGGTGCCAAAGGCCTGATTTCTCCTCAGCCCCTCCTCCCATCTCCCCTTGCTTTTGAAGTTTAAGTAGCACCCAAAGATTAGAATTCAGACTATTCTGCTATATAGTGGAATCTTGAAGTACTTTATCCTTTAATTCATGATTGCATTTCATGGATTTCATGTCTCTTCCCCCCAGCTGTGGAATGTCTCCTTGTATTCATAGATGAACATAGCTGAAGTTACATTAACGCTTACTGTATGGTAATGGCTTGAAAGCCACATCACTTTTTTCTCCTCCAACACTGACAGGCAGTCCTTTGTCACCTGTAAGAATTTTTGGCTCACTGAAGCCCTGTTAAACCTTAGAAGGTTCTTCACGTTCTGATCCTTTCTGTACTGTTTGTGTAGCTCCTAGACACAGAGTTGTTTAGTGTGGTAAGTCCTTGGTCATTTCAATGCTGTGAACAAGCACTGTTAGCCCTCTGCTTCTGGGTAATAAGACTGGTTCACCTCACATGAAGGAGAAACTTCTTTGGTGTTAGGATGCTGCAGTCCTGGAGCAGGCTGCCCAGAGAGGTTGTGGAGTCTTCTCCTCTGGAGAGCTTCCAAACCCACCTGGATATTGTGATCTTGGGCAATCTGCTCTGGGTGACCCTTCATCAATAGAAGGGTTGGACTAGATACTTTCCGGAGGTTCCTTCAAACCCCTACCATGCTGGGATTCTGAGATTCTGCCACAGGGTTTCTCTGGGACTCTTGCTAGGTTTGTAGAACAAGGTCTGCATCAGAATTTCATTCTTCAAGCTTCCATGCTCCCTGGTGTTGATCCCTGGAAAAGCACTACACAGTGGACATTTTCAGCCTGTTTAGTTGGAGTCTTTCAAGAGGGGAAAAGAGATGTGTGTGTGTGTGTGCTCCTTAGCCCAGGGGTTCTGCTCAGTCCCTGCAGCTAAACCCACTGCGCCTCAAATCCATGCGGTTCCCTGTGAAGGTTCAGCTGGGGTGGGCCTATAGGGCCTTCTCCTTTCATTGGCGCGCCTAGCCTTGCAAAACTTGAGTGAAAGCAGAATTAGCCCAATTACCTTTGCACTGGTAATCAAGTGAAAAGTGCTGTTAATTTTACAACATTATGGTAAGAATTTTAGAGTCTCTAAAGAGCAGCAGTTACTCAGTGCAGTCCACATAAATACCAGCACATTTGTTTTCATTCATTCGAAGTGTAAACTGTTTGTTTAACATATGGTCACCTGTGGTGCTTTAATGCCTCACTTGATATTTTCTAACTTTTGATCTCTCTAGCCCGTGGTTTGGTTCAGAGTTGGTTGGGTGTTTTTTTTTTTTTCTTTTTTTT
>VWYK01048117.1:990-18004 GCA_013399775.1 Semnornis frantzii
AAAAAAGAAGGAAAAAAGGGGAGGGGGGGGGCAGGAAAAGGAACCCCCCCAGTCCTGATTTCCTGAAGGTCAGCAGATTTATAGTTAGCTTTAAATCAAACACAGCTTCATCTGGGAGAGTTTGGGCTTTGGATTTATTCTGGATGGGGAACAAACTCCTGAGTTATTCTGGTGTGGTGGCAGTAAATAGTCTGGCGTCCTCAGACCAATTTCTGTGGTGCCATATCTCATACAGCCTGATAAATGCAGTGTGTGCAGCTGCTGAGGAGAGCTGGCAGCAGCAAGAGGCCCCCAGAGCAGCGAGGGCTGTGGAGCAGAGTCACTGCCCCTGGCAGTCGCTGCTGTGCTGCTGGGATTTAGCCTCTGCCTGCTGTGTGTGGGGTAAGGGATGAGAGTGGAGCTGGGCAGTGCAGAGCAGCTGCAGCTGAGCCTGCTCAGCTGTGTCATACTGAATTGCCCAGGCTGGCAGGAAAGTGTTGCATGTCTGCATAGCTCATTTAGGAGCTCACCACAGCCAGAGCAAATCCAGAGATTTTGGGGTTTGTTGCTAACTGACCTCTTTCCTATCCAGATACAACAACTTGAATGCCCTGGACCAGAGAAGGTGTCTAGGGACAGGCCAAGGGGCAATGGTTTGGAGCTGAGGCAGAGCAGGGACAGAGTGGAGCTGAGGAAGAAGTTGTTCAGCAGGAGGGAGGTGAAAGTCTGGCACAGGCTGCCTCCTGCCTGGGGGTGTTGCAGGCCAGGCTGGATGAGACCTTGAGCAGCTGAGTGTAGCTGAGAGGTGTCCCTGGGCATGGTGGGGAGGTTGGAGCAGCTGAGCTCTGAGCTCCCTTCCAGCCTGAGCCATGCTGTGAAAGAGGAAGGGGTACCCCAAGGTGGAAATTGTCTCCTGCTCACTAGATTTGGGGGATTTTAGACATCCCTCCCTTGCTTACCAAAACATTTTACTCCATCACTCCCAACCATTAACACACACACACACACACCCCTTAGCTAAACACTACCTGTTTATTCCTTAATCCTTGTGAATGAGATTTTGCTTTACATGCAGAACACCCCACAACTCTTTACTATGAAATACAAATCCCATCCTTCTCATACAAAGGTGAATTTTCTCTCAGGAGGAAAAAAATAATCCTGGTTGTCAATACTGGGTGTGTGTGTGTGTAAATCTTCCCATGTTAGCTGATAAGAGCTCTCTGTGCAGCTGGAACAGTGACTCTTGTGCCCACTACTAGAAATTAAAATCTATTGTGGTGGGTAATTTCAGCCCAGAGCTGCTCAGCAGCTCCTGTGAATGTCAAAATGCTTCCTGGCAGAGCTGCATCCTTACCCGTGCTGAAAGCATTGGGAGCTTCTCAGCAGGAAGGGTGCTTTAACCTGTTGAGGAGGCTTGGAGAGCTGTCTGAAAGCAGTCAGTCAGTCTGCACTCTGGCAGTCTGGTTCTGACTGCACTGTGGTTAAAAAGCAGAGGTAACTGTAGCCTGAGGAAATGGAAAGATCTGAGAGCAAAGTGTGGCTGTGTGAGGCCAGCTGTCAGCTGTCCAGAGCCTACCAAACCCTGGTAAGCAACCTTCCAAAATCCCCTCCAACCAATTTGCTCTTCATGTCATTTTCCTGCAGCTGCACACAACATCTACTCCATCAGGGCACCTACAGGGAGCTGCAGGTCTCTGCTTCCTGACCACCAGCACCACCAGGATGAGTAGCCCAGCCTCGATGCCCACCAAAGCCCAGCAGCAGTGAGCCAAGCCAGGCCCCCTCAGGAAGCCAGCCCTGCACACCTGCCCCTCAGTTACCCTGAATCATCCTGGACACCAGGGAGCTGTGAGACCTGCACCAGTGTACAGCACTTGCCTTTGAGTTTGCAAGCTGGAAAGCCCTGGGAAATCACCCTCCAAATCCATCCCTCAGGTGGGTAAAGCAGCAGAGTCACCCTGGGGACAGTGTCTCAGACAGCCAAGGCTTCACCTTCCCAGTGCACTCCTGGCATGCTTTGCTCTCCGGGGCTGCTGGCAGCTGTGTGGCATGTACATGCTGATGGCTTTCTGCCAGAGCACTTTGGTTGCAGCAGCAGAGGTTGGTGGTGGTTGGTGTTTGCTTGGCATTGCTCTTTGCTCAGAACTCCTCTGTCCCCCTGTGTCCCTCGCAGCTCCACTGTGCCCCTTGCTCCATTGCAGCAGTGCCAGCACATCCTCTTTGCACAGAGAGATGCCAAACCTGTCATGAAATGTGGGCAAGAAGGAGAGCAGTACTGTAAGTGGTGCACAGTGCTCACCATGCAGATGAGTGCACGAACCAGCACTCCTCAGCCCTGCTATTTCCCTCTGGTGCACTGGTGCAGGCTGTAGAGACTTGGAGCAATCTGCTTGGGGGGCTGCTGGTCTGCAGGACACACCTCTGCACCTCCAGCCTTCCAGAGCAGTGGGCTTCAGATGGTATTTTTTAGGGCTGTGCTCTAGAGCTCTCCAGGGCTGCTGTGACTCTGCTCCACATGGTCTATGTGCTTATTTCCCTGGCAGTTGGTTCTAGCGGGTGTTTGATGTGCACAAAGTTCTCTCAAGCTGCAGGCTTGATGGAGCCAACAGCCAAAGGACCAGGGGGCTCCTGGCCCCAGCCAGAGAAAACTGCCATTCTGCAAGGAGAATTGTGTGTTGGGAGAGAAATATGAGCTGGCTGATGGCCTGCTGATGGGCATCATGTGCAGCTCCCTCTGAAATTATTGCACGCCAGCCATTAGAGGCAATGAGAAACCATCTCGGATTCATGGGCAACCTGCAATCTGGCTGAGGATATTCAGGCTGGCATTTGTGAGGGCACTGCTGCCTCTCAGCAGGCAGGCAAAGGGCACTTGATGAGCTATTAGGATCAGCCAGCACTACTGAGCTGCTTTTATAGCATCACTGCCACACGAAAGGCAGTGAGGTCAGGGTATAGAAATCTTCCCAGCTTCTGGAGCTTGTTTTCATCCTCTGGCACTGTCTTTTCTCCCTCAGTACTGTAAAACATCATTCTCCAGTCAGTTGCAGCCTCAGTGTGGTTGCAGGTGAAGGCCTGAAAGCCTCTGTGAGATAAATCCTTCAGGGAAGCAAGAAATGCCCCTGCCATGGGCATGTTTGGAATTGCGACTGCGACAGAGCCAGGGAGCCATGGATGTGTGCTAGTGGGCAGCAAGAGACACAGAGAACCTTCTGGGAGGAGAAGGGTGGCAGTGGGCACTGTCCCTCCATCCAACCCTGCAGAAGCCCCTGTGGGTTGTGGTACATCTGCTCTGCACCCAGAGAGATCCTGGGAGATCTAGGAGTGATGATAGCATTACAAGGTGGCTCGTGCTCATCTGCCAATGCTTTTGCAACCAGGAGGCAGCCAGGTTGTGGTCACAGACAGCCTTACCGTGCCAGAATTGGGGGTTCCCCAGTTGGAGATGCCAAGACCTGTCTCCAGCAGAGCCCAGTGACCTGAGCATGGCCAGGGCAGAGTCAGTGGAGGCATCTATCAAGGTGCAGCCCTGCACAGCTCAGCCCCAGGGGCTCTCCAGCAAGAATAACAAAGGCAATTTTCTTACCTTGACCTGCTTACCACTTGTGCTTTCCCTGCCTGCCGACGGGAAGAGGCAGCACTGAAGGCAGCCGCAGGACATTGCCTGGGCTGGGCAGAGCAGCTGAGCCCGAGCACAGCCTCGGCCTTTGCCCATCAGCGCTCGGCAGGCCGAGGAGGGAAGGCTTTGGTGCGGAGGCAGCAGGTCTGCGATCGCCTCCCCTCGCTTCTCGCCTCGAACGCGTCCCTGCCTCACCACCCGCGGAGGATGAGCTCCAGCCTGCGCCTGCGGCACCGCTCGGCAGCGGCAGCCTGCGGGAAGCTGCGGCTGGGGAACGAGGGGAGGGAGGCAAGGAAAGCCTCGACAGGCATCTGCCTGCGGGGAGCTGCTCTGGGTGCTGCGGGCTGGGGAACGAGGGGAGGGAGGCAAGGAAAGCCTCGACAGGCATCTGCCTGTGGGGAGCTGCTCTGGGTGCTGCGGGCTGGGGAACGAGGGGAGGGAGGCAAGGAAAGCCTCGACAGGCATCTGCCTGTGGGGAGCTGCTCTGGGTGCTGCGGGCTGGGGAACTGAAAGGCGAAGGAAGGGAGGGAGGCAAGGAAAGCCTCGACAGGCTTCTCTGCCTGCAGGGAGCAGCTGGGGAGGGGGAAGGGGAAGGCAAGCCAAGCCAAGCCTCAACAGGCTTCGCTGCCTGCAGGGCGCGGCTCAGGGCCGGCACCTCGCTGTGGCAGGGCTGCAAGCCTGGCAGCGACCCCCACGCTGGGAGCCTGCCCCGGGCTGCAACCTTGGAGAGCTACCCAGAAAATGGAAGGATGCAGCCCTCTGCCCCATCCCTGCTGCTGCCTCCCTGCTTGGAGGCCGTGCTGGTGGCAGGCAATCTCCTACCCTGGACAAAGCAGCAGTGGCATCTCCGTGCAGGACAGCAAAAGCATCCCTAAGGGAAGATGAGATCCATTACTGCCCATGCCAGGCTGCAGTCAGGTGGTAGTGCTGTGCCCAGGCATGGCAGCTGAGAACTTGGCACCTGAGCAGCCCTTGGATTGAGTGCTGGGCTCAGGATGCCAGTGCCAAAAGGCATGGTAGGCTGGGTACAGGGAATCACTCAGGGGTGGGCACATGGACCAACATGTTTGGATGCAGAGGAGGAAGCAGCAGGGACCCTGCACCCCATGTGAACATCCATCCCCTCAACCTGAGATCAGTGAACTGGCAGAGCAGTGCTCCCCAGGTCACACCTTTGTTTTGAGCAGTGAAACACAGCAGCCATGCCTGGGTGAGCAGAAGCCCCTGCTCTGCTCTGACCATCTGTCAGGGTCCCTGCCGTGGTGTCTGTGTGTTTGCTCTGACAGGGGATTACCTACCTTAGACCATGGCAGATCCCTTCCCTTCTCACTCCTGTGGATCCCCTGTGGATGTTGTGGGCCTTCAGTGGCTCCAATGCAGGTGTTGGATTATAGCCATAGAGAGCCAGGGACAGACAAAAGGAAATTCTTGGGTGCCTCTGGATGAAGGTAGAAGGAATTAGAGCTGGCTCCCCCAGAGTTTGCAGATACCAAGGCAGGGCTGGGCTCAAGGAAGCACTGTTCCCCTTGGCATGGTGCTGCAGGATGTTACCTAGAGACTGGTCCAGAGCAGAGACCCAGGGCCAAGCTGGAAACATTTGCCTGCTGGGAAGCCTGCTCTTCTCTGCTCCTTGTGTGTTTTGCCAGCATTCCCAGCTCAGAACAGGCTGTTGTGAGCTTTAACTCATGATGTGTCCTCTTGTGACACGTTGCTGCCCGATGGTGCAGGATGTGAGGGTGCTGAGGGAGGATGGCAGGGGTGCAAGTGCACTGGAAAGAGTGCAGTGCCCAGCATGGAGCTGCACAGGGTGTTTCCATGAGTGTTAGCTGACTTTCCTGGTGATGGTCCTGAGAGCCAGAGACAGGAGCTCACCAGGGCCAAATGTAAAAGGCTTCCAACAGAAGAGCCTTGGGACTGCAGGGTCTGCTGAAATTGTCAAAGTCCTTCCAAACTCCTCGTGTGAAAAAGGTGAGACCTACACTGGGCTCTAAACTCCTCCCTCCCTGTGTGGGTATCTGAACACTCTCTGCATGCTTAGATGCCATGCAAACCACACTGCAAGGTGCAGGGTACCTCTGCTGCCCAGCTGGATGCCACAGCCCCAGCCAGCCCTTTGCTTTAAGCACACCCTGAGGTGCCTCACTGAGTCAGAGCAGGCTCAGGGCTGGGCATGCTCTTGCTTCACCCCAGCTGTTTCCAAGCTGTTTCCCTAGGGTGTCAGAGAATGATGAGCCCCATCTGAAACCTGGGATCTGAAATGGACTCAATTTCTTTTGCTCTACTAACACCACAGTCTCCCCTGGGTGCCTGCAGGAAAGCTGGGGAGGGACTATTGACAAGGGCTGGGAATGGCAGGACAAGGGGAATGGGGTTGAAGTGGCAGAGGGGAGATTGAAAGTGGATGTTAGGAGGAAGCTGTTTGCAGGGAGGGTGGTGAGACACTGGCACAGGTTGCCCAGGGAGGCTGTGGGGCACAGAAGCACAGAATGGGATCTTTGATCACGTTGGGGGCTTCTGTGCTCCACAACCTCCCTGGAGGTGTTCAAGGCCAGGTTGGAGGAGGCCTTGAGTGACCTGTGCTAGTGGGAGGTGTCCCTGCCTATGGCAGGGGGTTGGAACTGGATGATCCTTGAGGTCCCTTCCAACCTTCCCATTTCATGCTTCTTTGATTCCTCTAACAAGACAGAACACAGGAGAAGAACTTGGCAGGGCACAGAGTATTTAGGCAGAGAAAGTCCTCCCCATCCAGATGAACCTGGCAGTAGGTGCTGATGTTCAGCTCTTTCAGCCAAAGAGAATGCTCCAAACACTTGTTTCTTGCTGATATTTTTTTGACTGGTTGAATTTAAAGGTCAAATGCTGAACAGTGCAGTCCTGCTTGATGTGAAATATCAGTCTATAAATCCTTGATAAGGGCTAATGGACAATTAATAGCTGTTTTCAAAGGTGGATAATCAAATGTTATGGGTTGTTATGAGGTCCAGCAGGTCAATATGTTGCTTGTGGCCATGGCTGATTGCTGCCAGTAACACCTTGAGCAGTGTGATTCTGACCAGCTTTAACAGGAGACATCAGTGCCAGTGCTACATCTATTAACCCTCTCCCCCCTTGCCTAGGAACAGAAACCTCCCATAAAGCACAGCCAGGATTAATGGCTTATGAGACAAGCATAAGGCTGAGAGCTGTGGAGTAGCTCATTTGTAGCTCAAGAACTTGATTATAGACGAGCAGAAAGTAGAGACAGATGAATGCAGGCTGCAAACTAGCAGCAACATCTGCTCCCTGGACAGGGAGAGCTCTGAGTGCCAGAATGGTGCCTCCAGAGATCCACGAGGGATGAGGCTTCCTGCTGTGTGCTGAGGTTTTGTTGGGGGATCAGGGAGATTCCTTCAAGGTTTAGCTGTGTGCTCAGCTGCTTTAAAATTACAGCTTGCAGAGCAGGTCAGCTAACCACCCCAGATGGGTCTGTGCAGAGAAATTGTTCCTTCAGGAGCTCAGCCTTGCTACTCTGCAATCAATTCTGCTCTCAAGTAGTGAAGGAGCTCACTGGAAGTTGCCACTTCTGATTACACTGTGGAACATCCAACCTTGGCTTACAGTCACCAAACTGCATCCCCTGCAGCCTGAGATGATGTTTGGTGAAGGATGAAAACAACTGTGTTGAAGCCTCCTGGAAGGCACAGACCATGCACAGGAGGTGGAAGTGCAGCTGATGGAAGAGCACTGAGGGCTCACTCCATGAGCAGCAGCCACTGGCACCCAAGGCTGCAAAGAGCTCATGCAGACGTCCTTGGAGCTGCAAGGATGGGCTGAGAGGGGCTGAGGCCTTGCACACATCAGTGCCCATGTCCCCAGGTGCTCCTGAGCCCTGTGCACTTTGTTTGCTGGCAGTTTGAGGCAATATGCTCACCCCAGCTGAAAATGAGGCACTGGCAGACCTCCTCTGCCCTGACTTGACACTGGTTGTGCAGTCAGTGCCACTTGACAGACACTCTGCTTTTATACCAGGAGCAGCACTGAGGAAATCAGCTTTAGCAGAGCAGAGTTGTTCATGGTGGCCACCCTAGGAAGGCACACACAGGCAGAAACATTTTTCCCACTCCTGGCAGGCATCAAGGGCCAAACCTGCTGCTGGTACAGAGTGGAACAACCTCCAGGCTGCTTTAAATGGCTTTGGTTAGTAAGAGCTGCTAGAAAGACTTCAGGGTCCCCACGGGTGGCACATCACTGGGTGCATGCCTCTGCAAGGCACAAGCAGAGCTGCTGCCCCAGGGGGGTACCAGCTGGTTGTGTTCCCTCTGTGGCTGGGTTAAAGCCCCTTCCATGCCAGACCATCAGGGATGTTGACTGAAGCCCTGCTCTGGCCCAAAGAACGTCAGAGGAAAGGTTCACTGCTTTGAGGTCTCTGCAGCAAACTTTTTCCTCCTTCCTTCCCCCACCTGCTGAGCATTAGATGCCCATCAGCCTGGTCAAACATGCAAGCACAAACACTCTTCTCCAGAAGTGCTGACAGCTACACACATACCTTGCCAAGGGGTACAGCAAGTGGGAGCTGCTGCTGGAACCTGTGCTCAGAGACCACAGCAGGGAGCTGGCACAAACCCCTCGTTCCTGTGACCTTCAGCGGCAGCAGGAGCACCTTCCCCTCCCTCTGCTTTTCTTCAGTGGAAAGAGCACAAGGGAAAGGGCAAGGCAGGGGGGGATGGAGGTGGGAATTGGCTGTGTTCCTGCAGGCATTTGAAAGCATCTCGAGGACACAGGAGAAAAGGCTTTTGAGCAAATGACTCCTCCCAGGTGCTGATGGAGAAGGAAGGATCCTGGCCTCAGGCTGCACTGTCCTCAGCACCAGTGGCCAGCTTGTCAGTGGGGTTTGGTTTCTTCATTCCTTGTAGAGATCTCATCCTTGCCAACCTCACTGTGGACATTTGGGGCTTGTCCCCTTCTTTCAGGTGAAGGTAGGTAAAAGTGCCCTAGGAAAGCAAACCTTTTCCCATGTGGATGTTTCAGAAGTGTCCACATCAGGATGTCCTTGGGCAGCCTCTGCCTTCCTCAGGTGTCCACATCTCCACATCAGGATGTCCTTGGGCAGCCTCTGCCTTCCTCAGGTGTCCACATCTCCACATCAGGATGTCCTTGGGCAGCCTCTGCCTTCCTCAGGTGTCCACATCTCCACATCAGGATGTCCTTGGGCAGCTTCTGCCTTCCTCAGGTGTCCACATCTCCACATCAGGATGTCCTTGGGAAGCTTCTGCCTTCCTCATCCCTGAGGCTGTCTCAGGTGAAGGGTGGGTGGTTGCTATGTGTTTCTGCCCTCACTCCATGCCCAGGGCACCTCCACAAGTGGCTGAAGCTTCCCTAAGGAGTGAAGGTGGTGAACAAGCCCTGCTAGAGTGCCAGCCCCTCCTGGATGTGCAGCCCAGAGAGAGCAAGGTGCCTGCCACACTGGTCCTGGGCAATGGAAGGACTAAATGCACTCATGTCCCAAGGAGAGAACTTGGTGGCTGGCACTCAGTGAATATTCAGCTGCCTTTGCTGTGGGATGGATGTTCTCCAGCCAGGCTTTGTCCTCTCACAGCTCCCATGGAGGAGCTGCAGTGAGCTCTTTGCAGAGGCTGGGAAGAAGCAGCAGCTGCCTGGGGAAGTGTCTGCAGCACCTCCAGGAGCAGCACTCTCCCTTTTAGAAGCAGCTTCAATACGAGTCAGGGCTGAGCTCAGCACCTCTGCAAGACCTGCAAAGGGCTGCATTCAGCAGGGCTCTCACCAGGGAGGTTATTTAGCCAGCCACTGAAATTCATGGAAAAGGAAAGAAGCTTCTCCTGTCTAACCTGGCAGCAACTCTGCTGCAGGCCCTCCTGCTGTGCTCCCCAGGGCATCACTTTCCAGTCCTCCTGCTCTTTTCCCATGGCAGGTGATGATGTTGGCATGGGGATTCCTGATCAGTTTTTAAACAGAGGGAAAGATGTGATTTGTCTCACCCCCCCCAGCTCACACCACTTCCTCTCAGCTGTGAAGAGGACAGGTTCTTCTCCAGGGCAAGATGAAGCCTCTGCCTGGTCTGAAGGGCTGCAGAACCTCTCTTGGAGCCCAGAGGCACTGCAGGATCAGGTACTTGTTTATAACAACTGCCATGGAAAGCAGAAAGTGCCAAGGCAAGGAAGGAAAGGTGAGGGATGGAAAGGAGGAGCCTCTTCAGAGGCCACTTACCCTTGCAGCCTTCTGGCTGTCCCATGGCAGAAACAACTCTGCTGAAGCTACTCCAGCAAGAGTTTCTCACCCCTGTCCTGCCTATCTGCCTGGAGAGATGTCAGTGAGCACTCAGTGAGCCAAAGGGCCAGCAGGCTTCTGCTGGGGGCTCACCTCACAGCTCCTTGCTTTGTCTTCCCTCCAACAGCATCAGGTATTAGCAGATTAGTGGAGGGACTCACCCTTTGGAGTCTAACATTGAAGGGAATCTTCAGCATCAGCACATTACCCACTCTGTGCAGCAGCCCTGGAAAGGCTCTGGAGAGGGCAGGGCATTTAGAGCTCTCCCAGAAAGAATTCAAAGCAGATAAAGACAAGCACTAATTCCTAAAGCAGGGGCTGTATTTCATATAATACCTTTCATTATCTGCTGCTGCTGGCCTGAGCTGCATTAGTCAGGTGGATTTGTGGCCTTCTAATCTGAATTGTTCTGCTTGTTATTATCCTGCTGCTAGCAAATGACTCTTCTGTCAGCTGTGAAATGGGAAAGGCTCACTCCTGGTGTCTCACTTCCAAGTCTCAGGGAGGCTGTAGGGTTCCAAGGAGGTCTGACCCAAAGACAGATGGAGTCCAAGAGATGTTTTCCAGCAGAGAAAAACCCTCTGTAGGAGACACCTCAATAGCAAGTGGGTTTGTGGCTGCTGTTGATGTAACTGGAGAAGAATTTCTTCCTCAGCTCCACTCTAACCCTGCGCTGCCTCAGCTCCAAACCATTGCCCCTGGGCCTGTCTCAGACCCCCTCAGCACCAGTACCTCTGCAGCCTTCCTGCAGGATCCCTTCAGGCACTGGCAGGCAGCTCTGAGGTGCCCCTGGAGCCTTCTCCTCTGCAGGCTGCACCTCCCCAGCTCCCTCAGCCTGTGCCCACAGCAGAGCTGCTCCAGCCCTTGGAGCATCTTTGTGGCCTCCTCTGGCCTCCCTCCAAGAGCTCTGTGTCCTTCTTATGGTAGAGGATAGGGAGCTAGTTCAGACCCATGCCTGCTACAAACAAAGACAGTTCTAAAAAGAGAGTTTTGTAATTTATTTTTCCCCTGTTTGAAGGAAGACAGAAACCACTTTGCTGTGAGCCTGCACTGCTCAGCTCTCCCTGCTGCTGCCTTGCTTCTCAGCCCCACTGCAGAGCAGTACCTGAGTACCTGTGCTGCTCTATTAGCAGCAGAGACAGGCTAAATTGGGAGATGATTCATGCTGCCAATTTATGCCTTCTCTTCCTTTATTGTCAATGCCTAATGAGAGGTAATTGCAAAAGCTCTCAGAGGGAGGCAGGTTGGGCAGGAGAGGGAAGAATGTGAGAAGGTGCAAGGTTGTTCTCACCCTCCAGAGGCTTTTCTTCCACTCTTGGGTCTGTTTGTGACTTTCCAAAGTTGCTTCTGCCAAGGTGGGATGGAATTTCTAAGGAGTTAGGAACTGCAGGTGTGGCTCAGTGCTTGGAGGCTGCTGCTGAGGATGGGCCAGGAGGGGCAGCCCAGCCAGGGGAGGCTGCTGAGCCCCATGCTGGGCTGGTGTTTGGGTGAGCTCTCTGCTTTCAGGCAGGAGCAAACGTGGTGGAGCTCCCTAGAGATTGGCTACCTGGGCACAGTTCACCAGGAGCACAAAATGGCATCTCTAGATGACAGCTCCACACCTCCTCTTTCCCTGGAAGGGTACCCAAAAGAACCCTGGCAGCTGACAGCCACCTCCCAGCACCAGGCTCTGCATTTCACTGTACTGCACTACTCCACCTTTGACAACAGTGTTAAAAGGCTTTGGCCCAGGGCAGAGGCTGGGTACAGTGCCCTTATCTGGGGCAGGCTGAGAGCACTTCCCAAGAGCCATTAGAGGGGAGGGCTGACTGAGATCATTCTTCATCCTTTGTTACTCCTCTTACCCAGAGCCTTTGGTAAGCAGCAGCTGGGGAGCCCCATGCAGCAGTAGCCCTGAGCAGAGCTTTTCCAAGTGACACATCTTCAGGCAGCTCACAGGAGCACTGGCCCATGGAGTTCCAGCATCCATCAGCTCCCTGTGCCAGTGCCACTCCTTGGCTGAGCAAGGAGGCAGCGAGTGCCCAGGACAGGCTCTGACTCCCCAGCTGTGGTGCAATGTTGCCCTCAGCTCTGCAGAGGAGTTACCTGCCCTGGCACTTCAAAAGTTGAAACATCTCCAGTACAGAAATGAAAGTGTACAGGGCCAGCCACAGTCAGCTTGCAGCTCCAGACAGCTCCTACATCTGTGCTGTGACACAGCAGGCTGGGAAAAGCTGCAGCTCTGGGGTCTGCTGCAGCTGCACTCAGGCCTGATGTCCCCTTTGCCATGTGAGGAGCCAGTCCTCAACCTGGTAAACCAGGGGTAGCTAAAGTGAGAGCTAAGCCCTCTAAAGAACTACTGAGCAGTGATCAAAATAACTCAGTCTGCAGTCAGATTCTCTGATTAAAATGATCTCAGTACCACAGGCAATATTTCAGCACCCTTTGCCACAGGCCTCTCCCAAGACTCTCCTTAATCACTCTCCTGCCACCATCCTTTGCCACAATGTTAGCACAGGAAGCCCCTGGCCAACTGCTTTGATGGATTTGGTCTAATTATCTCCTCATACTTCTTTGTCTCTCTGGCTCTATTTAAGGCTCTGACTTGGACTGCCAGCTCTGGGACGTGCACTGCCCACTGGATCTGTGCCTGGTGCATCCTGGTAGGATCTTCAGGCACTGGAAGGATGTGAACAGTAAATAAATGGAAGGTGAAATACAACTTTTGCCCAGTGTAATCCAAGAGAGCAAGACTGAGTTCCCAGGGCCTGGCAGTATATTTGTTTTCCAGATCATTAGCTGCTGCAAAGGCAAGCCAGAACATTTATTAGCCTCTCTCAGAATTCCCTCTAACAAGAATGAATATTCACCACTATAAATAAGACTGTTTCAATTAAACCTGCACATAAAAATGCTCCACGGTGTCACAGAAGGCTGTGCTGCCCAGCAAGGATGAAAGCATTCCAGGCTCTTATTTGAGAACAAGTTCAGATGCTGTGCTTCAGAGTTCCACAGTTAATCACAGAAAGCTGTGATGGCTTCATCTGGGTGTCAGAGCACAACCTGAGCTGCAGGAGAATCACATAGACTCAGTCAGGGCTGGAAGGGACCACCAGCAGCAGCCAGTCCCAACCCCCCTGCCATGCCCAGGGACACCTCACACCAGCTCAGGCTGCCCACAGCCTCATCCAGCCTGGTCTTAAACACCTCCAGGGATCAGGCTTCCACCACCTCCCTGGGCAACCCCTGCCAGGCTCTCACCACCCTCATGCTCAACAACTTCTTCCTCACACCCAGGCTGACTCTCTCCACCTCCAGCTTGGTTCCATTCCCCCCAGTCCTATCCCTACCTGACAGCCTAAAAAGTCCCTCCCCAGCTTTCTTGTAGCCCCCTTCAGATCCTGCAAGGCCACAAGAAGGTCACCTGGGAGCCTTCTCCTCTGCAGCCTGCACAGCCCCAACTGCCTCAGTCTCTGCTCACAGCAGAGCAGCTCCAGCCCTCTGCTCCTCCTCGTGGCCCTTCNGCCCAGCCTGGATCGGTGCTTGGCATTGCCTTGACCCAGCTGCAGGAGCTCAGTCTCTCCTCATAGCAGAGGTGCAGAATCCTGGAATGGCTCAGGTTGGAAGGGAGCTCAGAGCTCAGCTGCTCCAACCTCCCCACCATGCCCAGGGACACCTCTCAGCTACACTCAGCTGCTCAAGGCCTCACCCAGCCTGGCCTGCAACCTCCCCAGGCAGGGGCAGCCACAGCCTCCCTGGGCAAACACAGCAGTGTTTGCATTCAGTGCTCCTCTGCTGGCCACACATCCCCTGAAGCAGAGATTCCTGTGCCCCCTATGCAACAAGGCTCACCTGAGAGCTGCAGAGGGGCTCCTGGCATCCCACTGGCAAGCACCAGGCAGCAGGTACAGGGAATCCATGAAGATATTTGGACTTGAGGATCTTTGAGGTCTCTTCCAACCTTGGTGATCCTGTGATATTTGCTGAAGTCAGTGACTGAAGTGGCTGCCCAGAATGTAGCCACTTGAAGCAGTTCCTCTCCCCTTCTCCAGGACAAAACCCACCCCCCAGCCCCCTGCATCTAAATGCAGTGTCAGTGGCAACAGGAAATGCTGCCAGGAGGGCTTCAGCCTGCTGCAAGGCTGCCATAGTGCAGAGCAGAAACTGCAAAGGAAATTCAGTTCACTCAGTTCCAACAACTTGGGGAGAAGCTCTGGCAGAACCTGGAAGCCAGGGCAGCTGTGCCACCCCCAGCAACAGGCACGGGGAGGCTGTGAGAGCAGCTGAGTGCAACAGGGAGCAAGCTGTGAGCAGTCATGGCTCAGACACCCTGGGCAGCCCTAATTGAAATTCTGCTGATCAGGTAGCTGCAGAAGGGACACAGCTTCTCAGGACCACAGGCAAGTGCAGAAGGCTGGAGCTGGGGTAATAATCAGCAATAATCTCTCCTGTGAAATTTCATTCCTTTGGCCTTGAAATTAACCATGACAGATTTCAAATTTAGTGGCAGTTTTCCAGACACTAAAGAGGTTAATTATGGACTTTGGGAGAACTGACTCAAAGCTGCCTGGGCCCTCTCTTGGCTCTGTGGTAGGCTTGGATGGACTCAGAGAAGGGAGAGAGAAACTTGTTCAGGAAGCTTGAGATGCCACACAGCTGCCCCAGAGAAGCTTGGATCAAGTTTTCTCTGTTAATTACCAGCAGCCACTCTCACTCAGTTTGTGCTTCTGCCTCTTGATGTCAGCTGGGACTAGCAGCCAGCCAGAACAGCAGTGCTGGTGCTGCCAGACCCTCTGCAGCACTGCAACTGGCCACTCTCTAGAGCTCAGGAAAGACATCTAGAGGCACAAGCAAGGGTTGAGCCTGCAAGCCACAGGAGACCTTGTGACAATCAGCCCTGTAACACTGCTGCTAGCTGAGCAGAAAGTAGGAGGTACTGCAGGAAATGCCAGGGGCAGGAGTTCTGTCAAATGACAGAAGGATTTGTTCTGACAGGCAGCTCAGGACAAAGCTCTTGGGGCTTTTCAGGGCCAGGGGACATCCTGGAGGACAATGAAATATGTGGAATACTGCATCCAGCTCTGGGCTCCCCAGTTCAAGAGGGACAGGGACCTACTGGAGAGACACCAAGGGAGGGCTACAAGGATGCTGCAGGGACTGCAGCACTGCCTGATGATGAGGAGAGGCTGAGAGCCCTGGGGCTGCTTGGTCTGCAGAGGAGAAGGCTGAGAGAGGATCTGAGCAATGTCCATAGATATCTGAGGGCTGAGGGTCAGGAAGGAAGGCACAGGGACAGCCTCTGCCCACCTGTGCCCTGGCATAGGACAAGGGATGGAAACTCCAGCACAGAAGTTCCACCTCAACATGATGAAGAACTTCTTGAGTGTAAGGGTGAGGGAGCCCTGGCACAGCTGCCCAGAGAGGCTGTGGAGTCTCCTTCTCTGGAGCCTTTCCAACCCTGTCTGGATGTGTTCCTGTATGACCTGAGCTACATTGTATGGTCCTGCTCTGGCAGGGGGTTGGACTGGAAGCTCTCCAGAGGTCCCTTCCAACCCCTAACACCTGTGAGCCTGTGCAAAGCCTGAGATGCAGAACAGTTGCTTCTCATAGGATCAAACTCCAGAAACAGAGGTCTGTGACTGGCCTGAGAGCAGCCCTGAGGAGAGGGACTTGGGGGTGCTGGTGGATGAGAAGCTTAATCTGAGCTGTCAGTGTGCTCTGCAGCCCAGAGAGCAACCAGAGCCTGGGCTGCAGCAGGAGCAGTGTGGGCAGCAGGGTGAGGGAAGGGATCCTGCACCTCTGCTCTGCACTGCTGAGACCTCACCTGGAGTGCTGCATCCAGTGCTGGAGCCCCTGGGACAAGAGGGATGTGGAGGGGCTGGAAGGGGTCCAGAGCAGGACCATGAGGATGAGCAGAGGGCTGGAGCTGCTCTGCTGTGAGCAGAGACTGAGGCAGTTGGGGCTGTGCAGGCTGCAGAGGAGAAGGCTCCCAGGTGACCTTCTTGTGGCCTTGCAGGATCTGAAGGGAGCTACAAGAAAGCTGGGGAGGGACTTTTTAGGCTGTTAGGGACTAATAGGACTGGGGGGGAATGGAACCAAGCTGGAGGTGGAGAGAGTCAGCCTGGGTGTGAGGAAGAAGTTGTTGAGCATGAGGGTGGTGAGAGCCTGGCAGGGGTTGCCCAGGGAGGTGGTGGAAGCCTGATCCCTGGAGGTGTTTAAGGCCAGGCTGGCTGAGGCTGTGGGCAGCCTGAGCTGGTGTGAGGTGTCCCTGGGCATGGCAGGGGTTGGAGCTGGCTGAGCCTTGTGGTCCCTTCCAGCCCTGACTGAGTCTATGGGATTCTGTGTCAGTATCATTTTAAAGCCATCTCCCCTGGGCTCTGCCCTGTCTGTGAGCTCAGTGCCAGGTTAAGTGTACACTTCACAGTTTTGAAGACATTTATCCTCCCAGGAGCCCCATGAGGTGGGCAAACACACCTGTGCCACCAGCTAGGATTGGAGCCGTGGCAGAGCTGCGGCGTCGCACATGGTGAAGCAGGGAATTGAGCACAGCTTTCCTAAATCCCAGCCTGTCACCCTAACTGCTGCTCCTACACACTCTGTACATCACAATGAATGGCTGAGCCAGAGTCCCTGCAGTGTGTTTCCCTCTGTCTGTATTAATCTCCAAGCACCTTAGCAAACCTGCAGGAGTGCTACATCAGGATGATGGAGTGGGTCAGTGCAGGAAGTGTCCCATTTATTACAGTTTCTCATTCACAGCTAAACTGCTCATATGCCTGAGGAGCCACAGGCACAGGGTAAACAGTTCCCCAAGATCATCTTTCAGCTGTTAAGAATAGGACACAATGGCTTAGAAGAGTACAGAGGAGCTCTCAGGAACGACAAAGGCAGGTACAGCCTGGACTCCACCAGCAGAAAAGGTTCATCTTTCACAAGCTTCATTCAGATTGCTTCAAATTAAAAAACAAAACCAAACAACAAGCTCAAAACCACTCAAAAAACAAAAAAAAAACCAAAACCCCCAAACAAACAAAACCCCAAAAACCCCAAACAAACAAAAACCCCAAAAACCCAAACAAAAAACCCAAACCCACTCAAAAAAACAAAAAATATCCAAAAACCCAAACAAAACCCCCCAAAACCCAAACAAAAAACCCCAAACAAACAAAA
>VWYK01048174.1:1699-16349 GCA_013399775.1 Semnornis frantzii
AATGCTATGTAATAAAGGGAAACTACAAACAGCCAAGGCATGTTTTGAAACTGCAGAGATGCAACTTGTGTCCCTTAAAAAAGAAAAGAAGAAAAAGTAAACTTCCCTACCTCTTGTGGGAATCTGGCAGCTATCAAATGGACAGAAGTCAGGACTGAGTAATATGGGAATTACAGTACCTTGAGAAAACAGAAAGAACTAAATGGCAGGTACAAATTTACAATAACAAAATTTACAAAAAAAAAAAGAAAAATAGGTCGCAGGTGGCATAGAAAAGATATCAAAATTCAGCTAAAAAAATAAAACAGTTGAAACTATGTGGGCAGAGATGTTCTGTTGAAGAATTTTTGCCAGCTGTGATGNGGAGGATTGGCCAGGGGGGTTAGAAGCAGAGTGGTTAGTTAGGTTACACAGCAGAAGAAGACACAACCTCTCCCAAAGAGACCGATAGACTCTGTGTTATCTGTGTTTGTGTCCTCGTTCTTACACATCTCAGCAAGCCTAAGAGTGAAGCAGACATCACCATTGTTTTCTTTTCTCAGCCTATAATTTAATTCTTTTCATAAAAATATTCCAATTAGCTTC
The DNA here is from genome assembly GCA_013399775.1 of Semnornis frantzii. Lineage (NCBI taxonomy): Eukaryota > Metazoa > Chordata > Aves > Piciformes > Ramphastidae > Semnornis > Semnornis frantzii. The sequence continues at coordinate 2,285 of VWYK01048174.1, forward strand.
AAACTGGCACACCAGCATAAGTTCCTATATATAAAGTATCTCAGTTGAAATCTTGTTGAAGTTAACAGGAGTCTTGTCAATACTTTTAATTGTTCTGTAATGTCCCTAGAATATTCATTTGACACTATTCAAGAGGTTGTAAATAGTCAGAATTGGGAGGCAGACTGAAGTTTGTATATCTTGGTAAATATGCAGTAGAAGCTAACAATAACCTTATTTGACTTCAAATTGCTTCTTTCTGAGCACATGTTTGATGTTCCATTCATCTTGGTTCCTTTTTCCGAGGCACTTCAGCCATAATTGAAGTTAGCCAGATCCTGAATTCCACTGGATTTCCAAGATAGTCAGTCATCTGAGTCTTTTTCTGTCCTGCCCATTCCAAGGGATTTGTCTGCAGTGAAACCAAAAGTTAACTATTTCTCCACACCCTTCAGTTCTGCTTGTGTTGGCTAAAAATGTGAGAACTCTGAGACATAATCAGCTTCTACATGCCTGTTTGCAGTGGAAGAACGATGCACCACTTCTACTGCTACCCCAAATGCCAGGATGCACAGGCTGTGGGGAAAGATGTTGTGCTCTTAGTCTTTTGTATCTCTTTGTGTTCAGTTTAACTTTAAAAAGCACTAAACACAGAAACTGTTTTCTTTACAAACTGTCTATAATATTTTGGTTTAGTTTAAGCCAGAAAAAAAAAAACCAACAATATATGTATACACACACACACACACACACATATATAAACAGAACAAAAAAAAAAAATTGAGGGGTGAGATGGATGTTTTTGAGGTTTATTCAATTATTTGTTTGCAAATGTTGCTTCTCTGTCCTGAGTTACAAAGTCTGCATAGTAGCCTTGGCTGGAGTTTCTGCACAGAGAGATGGAAGGAAGAGAAACAATCTCACTAACTTTTCATTTGGTAGCAGACTGAGGTTACCAACCTCACGTGTTACACTGCATGGCAGGGCAGCTAGTTGTTGAGACTGGATCACCAAGGGGCTAGATGACAGGATGTTTTGTCATCAGTTGGAAGCATGAGATATAAGGCACTGCTAAGTGGCATGACAGTTAACATTTTCCTTTCAGCTTCAGGGTTTAGCAGATGATGTGTTCATATCCTGCTTTTTCATTCTGTTTTTCAAGCAAGAAGCCCAGTGCTGTTCCATATGGTTCAGAAGTGTTTGGGTTTTTTAGCTGAAGAGAGATAGAGGATTTAAACTTCTGAAGCCTCGTATTTGAGCTGTGAGGTTTAGAATGATGGAATGGTTTAGGTTGGAAGGGCCCTCAAGGATCATCTAGTTCCACCCCCCTGCCATAGGCAGGGACACCTTCCCCTAGTACAGGTCACTCAAGGCCTCGTCCAACCTGGCCTTGAACACCTTCAGGGAGGGAGCAGCCACAACCTCCCTGGGCAATCTGTGCCAGTGCCTCACCACCCTCACTGGAAAGAACTTCCTCCTAACATCTAGTTTGAATCTCCCCTCTGCCAGTTTAAACCCATTGCCCTTCATCCTGTCATTATAAGACCTTGTAAGTAGTGCCTCCCCAGCCTTCCTGTAGGCCCCCTTCAGATATTGGAAGGCTACTATAAGGTCTTCTCGAACCCTTCTCATCTCTATACTAAAGAGTCCCAACTCCTGTAGCCTGTCCTCATAGGAGAGCTGCTCCAGCTGTCTGATCATCTTCGTGGCCCTTCCGTGTCCTTCTTGTACTGGAGGCTCCAGAACTGTATACAGTACTCCAGGTGGGGTCTGACGAGAGCAAAGGCAAGAATACCCTCCTTTGCTCTGCTTGCAACCGTTCTCTTGATGCAGCCCAGCACACCGTTGCTGTCTGGGCAGCATGGGTGTACTGCAGGCTCATGTTGAGCTTTTCATCAACCCAGACCCCCAGGTCCTTTTCCTCAGGGCTGCTCTCCAGCCATTCATCACCCAGCCTGGATTTGTGCTTGGGATTGTACCTACCCAGGTGCAGGACCTTACACTTGGCCTTGCTGAATTTTATGAGGTGGGCCTGGGCCCCCCTCTCCAGCCTGTCCAGGGCCCTCTGGATGGATCCCTGCCCTCTAGCAAGTTGACTGTGCCACACGGCTTGGTGTCATCTGCAGACTTGCTGAGGGTGCACTCGATTCCTCTGTCCATGTAGCTGACAATGTTAAACAGCATTGGTCCCAGCACTGACCCCTGAGGGATGCCACTTGTCACTGGTCTCCAGGTGGACACTGGGCCATTGATCACCACTCTCTGCATGTGACCATCCAGCCAATTCCTTATCCACCAGTGCTCCACCCATCAAGTCCATGTTTTTCCAGTTTGGTGACCAGGATGTCATGTGGGACAGAGTCAAATGCCTTACTGAGGTCCAGGTAGATGACATCAGTTTCCCTTCCCTTGTTCACTGTCACCGTGACTTCTTCATAAAAAGCCACTATATTTGTCAGGCAAAATTTCCCTTGGTGAAGCCATTGCTGGTTACCACCAATCACCTCTGCTTTGTTTTCCATTTGCCTTAGCAGAGCTTTCAGGAGGATCTGCTCCATGATCTTGCCAGGCACAGAGGTGAGACTGACTGGTCTGTAGCTCCCAGGGTCATCCTTTTTCCCTTCTTGAAGATGGGTGTTGTGTTTGCCCTTTTCCAGTCAGCAGGGACTTCACCAATCTGCCATGACCTTTCAAATATGATGGACAGTGGTTTAGCAACTTCATCTGCCAGTTCTCTCAGGACCCGTGGGTGGATCTCGTCAGGCCCCATGGACTTGCACACATTCAGATTCCTTAGGTGCTCATGAACATGAGCTTCAGTTATAGTAAGGAGATCTGCCTTCTCCCAGTCCTTACTTTTGCCCTCTGGAACTTGGACATTTTGGTTGGAGCCCTTGCGGTTGAAGACTGAGCCAAAAAAGTCATTAATCACCCCAGCCTTATACATATCCTTTGTCAACAGCTCTCCACTTCCCTTCTGGAAGGGTCCCACATTCTCCCTAGTCCTCCTTTTCTCGCTAATATACATGAAGAAGTTTTTCTTGTTGCCCTTAATGTCTCTAGCTAGATTTAATTCTAGCTGTCCTTCAGCTTTCCTAACCTGAGCTCTGGTTGCACAAACAATTTCTTTGTATTTGTCCCAGGTTACCTGTTTAACTCATCTGATGTGATGCTCTTTCTTGTGTGGAGAGGACATTCTGCATCATGTCTTCATGTATCAGATCTAGCTATTCCTTATTGATGTGTTCTGGACTAAAGAACATCTTATTTGGAACCATATTAGTTGAGCTAGGCAGACACAATATTTGGTAGCTTTTCATAGCTGTTTCCACTGAATTTGATAGATTCCTTTGCATACTCACCTTCTCTCCAATCTTTTCATATTCAGTTCTTTGATCAGTCATACAGTAAGTTTTTAAAATATGCACCTTTTTAAAATTACCAACCACTTACATAGCTGCTTAATATGTCACTTCACCAGGAAAGTAATAAGATGAAAGGAAGAAAGTGACTTTTGTGTAGAAATCTGTCTCAAGGTGTGAGTGGAGAAAAAAAATAATCCTGCTTTATTATGTCTTATTATCTCTGAAAGTATGTAGGTATTTTTCAGTCAACAAATTAATTTTCAGATTGAAAATCACAGTTATGAATTGGTTTTGGTCTGACTTCCACTCATCATTATCATACCAGTACAGTAAAAACTGGAGTTGATAATGATATTGTGGAAACTGCTGATCAAAGGTTGTTTACACGAACTATGTTCACTGATTTGCCAGAGTTGTCTCATACAGATGCACTTTAATGACTATTCTCTGCAAAACTGATTTTCCAAACAGATTCTTTAATCTGATTACTCTGTAATCTTAGTTATTCCTGAAAGTGAGTACACACATATTTGTTGAAAGTATGTTTTACATTATGATGATTAAAAGTATTCCAAGGAAATAGTAATTACATCTGCAAGTTTAAATAACACCTTACCACAAAAAAAAAAAAAAAAAAAAAGGCTGTAAAAAGATATAAATTGAGGAATTTAAGTTCATTGGTGGACATACGTAGATAAGAAGTAAATATATGCTGTTATCCTGATAATGTCTTTGATGAGTTGTAGTTGTTACGTTAATTTTACATGTTAGTATTTAGAAGGCAGAGAGTTCATGTGATTTTGATACACATGGAACATATTTTCAGAACATGTGACAAATTAAGTACCTTTCAATGACTCATCTTTTATGAGATATTTTGCCCTACAAGTAAGTATTCCCATATGAAGAAAAACTGCAGTTGGGCTCTAAGACTTCTTTAATGGGATTTAGTCTGACATTATAAGCCTTTAGTCAGATTCAAGTATCCCACTTTTAGTTTAATTTAAACTTTATCTATTTTGTTGTTAGAATAGTCCTTCCTCTCCTGAAAATTGGGAATTACTTCCAAAATCGTACAGGGCAGAATCAAAATGTATCTTAGAACTGTAATTTTTATCATTCAAATAAGAACTACTAGGTAAACAAATACAAAATAAAAACAAAAGTACTGTAGGTCAGTTTTATAAATTTCATCATTCTGAATTCTGCACAGTTGGACTCAAAATAACTAAGGCTTCTACCTCAGAAACTAAGGAGTCTGAAATAGATTAACATTTAAATGTTTAATGTATTTTTTTTCTACCATGTGAGGTATTTTGAAAAAAAAGCAGAGTCTGAAGGTTATCACATGATCTTTAATTAGCTATTGATGGCTTCTGCTATCCAGAAGCCCTTAATACAACCAGTCTCTCACATTGTTAAATGCATCGACAGTCAAGCAAATATATATATGAAGTGAGTCTAGCTAGATAGAAGGCTTGATATCGGGAACAAATAAACTCAGTATTTCTGCCCCTCTATTAAAATAGTGAGTTTGCTGCTGACTGAGCAGAGACCAACATAAGATCCTGTGATTCTACCCTAAGAGCTAAATAACAATTACAATTTTTGATGATGCAGTTAGTGCTGTTTCATCGTATTTCTTCCTCGGGGAAAATAGATATGCAGTCAAAAGCATTACGTTGATGCATCTATAGGTTCATCCATTCTAGCAATTTAACTGTAAGAAAAACATTGATGTGGGGGAGAAAAGTACAGGATCTTTAACTAACAGTACTGTATGGGCCTGTAGGCCTGTATGGACCTGGCATTTGGGGTAGTAAGTTTCGAGGAGGCTTTCCCAAGTCAAATACCTTTGTGGCATATGGCTTGTATTACCTAGCAAGAAAGGTCAGATCCATTCAATAGCTCAAGCCTTACCTAAAATACCTGCTCCAGTTTACTCAGATTTAGTTTATACTGCTGTTCTGCAGAATGAGAGAGGCATGACATGATTTATGCCTCCTTATGGACAAATTCTGTTGCTGTGCACTGTGAAATAACCTACTTCTATTAATTGCTTCACATTAAGAATTTAAGAATGTTCCTGTGTGTTTATCAACTTCTCTGTTGTGGTTTACTGCAAGAATATGCCTTTTAATCAGGAATTACAGAAACAGAGACCAGGACGGAGAAATTTCAAATTATCAGAAAGTACACCATTTTCACAAAGGTAAACAACAAACAAACAACCAACCCACTAAACTGACTATTTGACTGTTTTTATTTTTACTTAGATTGCTCTCAGTTGATAGCATGTTCTTCTAGCATAAAAATCACAAAGGAGCTGCATTTGAAATACAGGACACTTCAGGGTCTTGAACATGTTTGCCATTCTGCTTTTTAGCTTTGAAAATAGAAAACACAATCTTTCACCTTCGCATTTATAGGGAGAAAAAGTCATGTTAATATCGGTAGTTGCCAACTAAGGCAACGCTTTGTCTCGTTAGGTTATTTTTTAAAATCCTTTGATTAGGCTCCCCACAGAATGACTGGCGACTTGAGTGGGAGATGAGCACACGTACTTCTTTGCGGCGGGAGCACTAGGTCTGACGTGTCTATCGCACATCGTGTTTCAGCCAAGGTGTGTCATTCGCCGCGGTGGATCGCCCATAGCACAGCTGCAGACCACCACCTAGCGGTGCCCGCCTTCCCTCAGGCCACTCAAAAACACACTTCCCCCACCTCTCTTTCCTTCAGGTAGTGACCTCAACGCTGACCCCGCCGCAAGCCGAAGTTCTGGCACACGTGAAGTCAATCAGAACAACACAGAGTTTGCAGAACAACTGGACGTAATTAAAAGCAGCGCGCCCAGGAGGTTTTTCTTTCTTCCACATAGAAGCAGGTAGGTGCTTTTAAGTTCAGGGGTTTTATTGTGCTTATATATGGGTTTAGGGTACGAACACGCTTATTGTGAACTGTTTTGGCCAATGCTTTTTTCCTATGCTAGCCTAAAAAACATTGTTTTAAATGGAATTCCTTACTGTGTTTATTCTTCTGGGGGAAACAGAAAGTATCTAAAGGCAGTAAAGAGGTATCTAAAGGTTATATAGATATGTATTAATATTGTAATGTTTTCTACAGATACCAAGCCATGGGGAAAGAAACCTTTCATGAGGTAAGCAATATACAAAAAGCATATTATTCTCTTATATCAGTTAAAATACAAAGATTTTAAGTAGAAATAATTGAGATCTGCTGTGACTAAGAAGGGACTCTAGTTTACCAGGTGATTTTGGTGGCTTCTCTATTTCATTTCAGCTCACAGGCCAAAGTTTAGCTATTCTGGTGTTACTGGTTTACCAGTGGGTAAACAATGTATTCATTTACCCTTCCTGATGTGTAAAGCTCACCTGAGGCCATCTATTTGGATGGGCTTTGGGGTTCACAAGCATATGAGGCAGTAATTTTTTGTTACCCTGCAGTTGTACGGTATTGCTAAGGTTTATGCATACAGCGTTCAGATTTACTGTCACATTATTTTTGAAAGCTGTCTTTTCAGACTTCCTCACTTGATTATCCACAGAACACCAGGACCTAAACCAAAGCACCTTAGTATTTCAGGAAAATATTTAGCATCATTTGAGCACAGAAGTACTATTGTAATTGATGACCTCACATCCGGATGGCAAACAGGTACTGTTTCTGGATTCACACAAATGGTGGTGTTGTGGATGTGTACATAAATTACAAGTGCTGCTAGTAAAAAATAATAGAAAAAATATTTTCCTCACCAGTGATTCATAGAAAAAAAAGGCATTTAAGAAAAGGCATCAGACAAAAACTACTTTCTTGTCAAAGTGTTGCTTCTGTAGTTGGCTAAGCAGGAAACTTTGGGGTTTGGAGGATTATCGGTGTTGCATTCAATGGCTTGATACAGTATTTCTTTCTGGCCTTGGTATCAAAACAAAAATTACATTCACATTATGAGTGTGTTTTCCAACACTGCACAACACCAAAACATTGTTCAAGACACAGAATTTTGCAATATGAGATCTATGACATTTGCATAACATGTAAATGAGCATTTAATGACCATCTTTCATGCATTAGCAAGATCAGGACCTAAAACAAGCCAGGAGACTCTGAGGAATGGTTAGGTCTGACAAGCAGAGTGATGAAGGCAACCATGTGAAAAAAGATTACTGGAAACAACCTTCAAAGGAGAGATAGTAGGGAAAGACATGGAGAGGGGAAAAAAAATACATCAGGAAGAGGGTAAAGAAAGAAAAGGATGTAATATGTGACTGGTTCTTCATATGGCAGTGGAAGGCACCAGCGTATGAACCCGAAGTTTGGAATGCTGAAAAGTAAGAAATTGAAATAGGGTTTTAGAAACTGAGATGGTAATTTGGCCAGAATAACATTATTAACAGACTGAAGATTTTAAAGTGGCATTTTGATGACAGGAAGATAGGAGAAGGTTACAATAATACAGACAAAGAGAGAACCTTAGTCTTATGGGAGGGGTAATTAATTACTGCGAGATGATATTTTAAAAATATTAATATATAGTTTATTAATATTAAATATTCAGAACTTGCATCACCCCGATCACCATTTAATAACAGGCTCTTTGCAACTTTATGGAAACTATATACAGGTTATAATAGGATCTAGAAATAACTGTTAAATATAAACATNAGTACCCAAGGCTCGTAGCGGGGTTGCTATTGGTAGCCGTCAGAGGCTTTAGAGTTTCCCCAGGCTTCTGGGGAAAGGAGGCAGACAATCTTTGACCTGTTCAGAGATCAGAGCCTCATCTCAGGATCAAGGAGGCAGCAGGCACGGACACACCTTGTAATGGCAAAAAGCACCTGTGCTCCCTGCTCATCTCATTTTATCCAATACGGCCTGAGACTAATGGGCGTTTGGACATGGGATAGCAAATCAAATGGCAGTTAGCCAAGATTTGGCCATATTGGGTGAAGCCATAGGCTTGCTTTACCCTTTTTTGGGCAGAACACAGGCCTTGCACAAGGCAACCATGTGCACTTTGTTTACCGCAGTTGTTGGACAGGCCACAGACCCCAGACTTAGGGGCTCCAGGTTCTTTGTCCCTTTTCCCACGGTTGCCCTCCCCAAAACAGAAGGAGGGAGAGCAGAAAAACATGCCTGGGCAAGCCAGGAGAGGTACAAGCCCAATTTGGCCTGCTTAGGCCTACCATGACACTTAGCATGGTATTTTTGCTCATAGCTTCGGAATAAAAAATAAATTCACCCTGTATTCATTGATTTAAAAATTCCTCTGTAATTTTTATACTTGGCAAAAGCATAGATTTGTCATCTTCCAAACCATGACAAATCACTTCAGTTTTGGTAGTGTTTTTGGCAATTGTTTTACTGGGCTCAGGAGAAGTCTCATTACAAATAGAAACTAACTCCTGAGTTCTGTTCTTCTGCTCTTTCTCTTCAGCACCTTTATAGAGCTAAGTTTCATATGTATTTCTATGTTAAATGTAGACCACTGTGTATGTATACTTGCTTAGCTGCAGTATGGAAGATGGTATATATTACTAGCTTAAATAAGGAAAAAGCCAGCTAAACTGTGTTTTATAAAATGTCGACTGGTAAAAGCCTGCTATGGTATAAAGGTGGCCGAAGCTCATGACTGCTAAAGCCATCACTACCAAGAGGTAGGAGTTCTTGGCTGCGGAATTATGGGGGCCTGAGCCAACTCCTGAGAGCATACACACTTGACAACTTCTCACGACGACTCCTCTCTATCCCTGCCTACGGCCCGTGCACCGCTCTCGTAGGGAGGGGATTTGGTTCAGAAAGCCTGACAGTCGGCGAGCTTTGTATGCCTTCCTCTCGCTCTGTGCCGGGTTGTTCCCGTGTGACACACACTGTGCTCACCGAGCTTCCATTCGTGGCACAGGGCGGCACCTCGGCCTCACTGTTCCCCAGGGCGCACCATCTGACAGCTGTGATGGATCACACCAGTTCAGCTTTTTCGCTTTCCTGCCTTTTCGCTAGTCTCTCTCAGATCAGCTGACGGCAGTCCGCCACTTTAACCTCTCCGACTGCGCCGCACAGACGCGGCCCAGCGGACCGCGCCAGCAGTTACTGCTAGGACGGCAGGACAACGACGCACACAGACACGGCCAGCACAGTGCTGGTGACGGCCGAGCCCCCGGCCCGCCTCAGGGCTTGCTAGAGGTGCCGCAGCAGCACCACTCCGCGTCGCCGCTGCCTCATGTCCACCCGTTGCCGCGGTCGAGCTGCGCCGGGCCGGCCTACGTCCCCGCCGCACCCCAACAGGTAATGACCGCCCCTCTCGCGGCGTCGGCCAATGGCTCGGCTCCCCGCTCCTCCCGCCGGCCAATGAGGTGTTCGTTTCTCTAAGCTCCAGCTTCAGCCCCAGCGCTTTCTTCCTGCTGAGACAGTGACAGGTGCGTCACCACTGTTCCATTGGTCCGTTCGCTCTGGGACGGACAGGTACTAGGACCAGTCCTCGTCCCCAGGGCGGGACCCTCAGCGGCAGCCTGCCTCTTGCCGTGACAGAAGAGGGGTCGGCCTTACTGCATCAGGGAGAGGGCGGTGGCTGTGATAGGCTGCTTTTGTCTCCACCGCCCCGCTCCGCGGAGCCTTCCCGGAAGAACCGGACGGCAATTGGCCAAGTGGAAGGCCGGGTCCGGATGTGCGATACCGAGGGGCGGGCTTTAAATGGGGCAGTGGCGGGGGTAGAGGGGGAGCGGCGGCGGCTGGCGGGCCTGGGCCACGCGTGCAGGGGAGCAGCGAGAGCCTTAGTGCGGGTGAGCGAGAGCCTTAGTGCGGGTGAGCGAGAGCGTGCCGGAGCGCGGTGGCTTGACAGCGCCCGCCCCAGCTCTGCCTTCCTGCGCCTGGCGCCGGCGGTGGTCGCGGAGAGACGGTCCCCGCTGCGCGGGAGGGCTGGCGGTGGGTCGCTTGCCTGCATCTCACGGGAATGTCACCTGTCGCCGGTAGGGGCTGGACCAGCGCGGCCGGCGCTCCTTGTTTCGTCGCGTGAAGAGCTGGCCCCCCTCCGCAGGGCGTCTGCCGGCCGGGACAGTCGTGTCCCTTACGGGAGGACCAGACCGGCACGGCCCGCCGTGTGAGGCACAGAGCGGCCTCTTCACTCCAGGCATCTCTTGGCGGGGTAGAGTACCGGGGCTCGGGCGGCCGATCCGGAGCCTTTCGGCCGCCAGCGGAGCTGGGGCCGGTGGGCCTCCCTCCGTGCCCTTCCAAACGGCGTCCCTCAGCAGTGCCGAGCATAACGGGGGCCTCAGCGTGAAATACCGTCGGGGATTGACAGGGAAGACTTCACTCCTCTATGGGCTCAGGAGCCCACAGGACTCTTGGTTTTTTGTTGTCTTTTGATTTTTGCTTTTGTTTTAATTATTATTTTGTTTTATTCCTATGATCCCTCAGTTCTTCAGGTGACAGTACCTAGCTAGTACTTAGCTGTCTTGTGAAACTTGGAAGGTCATCCCCTTGTGTCTTTTAAACTGTTGGCTGTTGTGTAAGATTGAGCTTTGTTCATGTGGATTATGATTTTCTTTGAGAAGTATGTTAGAGGATTGAAATCCTAGCAGCAGGTGTTGGTATGGAAGATGCAATCCACTTGTGGAGAAAGAGTTGGTAAACAGGCTTGACTGGTCAGTGTCTGTTCACTGCCAGCATTGTTTTACCCACTCCCTTGTTGTCCAGGTTAAGGTGTGGGCTGATGAAGTCTTTGGATCCTAAGAGGATCAGGAGTAGGTGTGCTGAGGAGAAGTAAGTTCTGGTAAGCTGTTAGTTACAGTTGGCCAAACATGTGACCACTGTGTACAGTTCTGTAGTGCTGTGCCTAATCAACTGTGTCTATTCTTAGGTGTAGGAATGTTTCCTTTCTCTTTTATGTAGGCAATAAAATAAATTTAAACATTTTTTAATATACCTTTTTGTGTAACATATGTTTGCCTATACTTCCACCCTCCCTTCTTGAGGAATTGTTTGTTTCAAGACATTAAATAGCTGCTCTGTTTCAGGCAGATGAAAGTTCTTGCCAGATTGGTTTAGTGTTGTATTTAATGGCTCTGCTGATGACAGGGGACAGATATAACGCATGACATGACAGTAGGTTTAAATAACAGGAGTAATCTTGACTGAGAAAGCTTAGTATAGAGAAAGCAGAAGGTGCAAAAGCCAAGTACTTAAAATTTTGGTTGCAATTGTTGATAGTTTTGTTTTTCAAAGTATTTCACAGTGATGATGAAGTACTGTTGAAGTTTATATTTGCCCTGGCTGGTCTGATGTCCTGTGTACCTCAGTGCAAGATAAGGTCATGCTTGGCAACCGGTGGCTTTCTTGGTCTGACTGGGCTAGGACCTTAGTAATCAGCACTGTGTAGAAGTTAGAAGGCCTTTTCAAGAAGAAGAGTTTGAAATCCGTAAGTTTGTGTTGTCTTTCTGATTTTAATTGCTGTTGTACTAGGAGAAAAACACTGGAGAAAAAGATATTTCTGAATAGTGTGTGGGGGGAGGGCTGCTTAGGAGGGTTGTTATCTTCTGTTCTTGAAGTAGTAGAAATTAGTAGAATGTACTACCGAGCAGTTGAATTTTTTTCTTAGATGAGATACTATGAATGATGGCGTGGAAGGAGATAGAGTAATGATTTTGAATGAGTTTATTCTCTTTACCTGAAGTGATGGGAGTGTATTGGGTTCTTCTGCAAAGCTGATGTTTACAGGGCTGTAAGATACCCTTATGATGGGTATCCGTAATAGACACCATAGCTCTGTGCAAGATTAGAAGACTGAACTGCCTAGGAATTCCACTACATGGTGTGAGACTTGGTTCTCCCTTATCTGTTGCTGACCTTCACCATAGTGAGAAGCATGATGAACAGGCAAATTTAAGTATTGTTGGAGTTTTAAAAAGTAATAATAAAAAATATCTTGTGACTAATGTGGGATAGAAGCTCATGAGGTGAAGGCACTGGAGAGCATAAGCAGTTGCAGAAAAGTTTCTTGTACTGATGTTGTATTGGTTCTACATAGCATATGTAGTAAGAATATGATTAGAAATAAAGTCTAAAACACCTTAAAAGGCTTTTAAAATTATTCTCTTCTGGCAAACTAGTACTCAGGTTGTGAGTTTTCCACCATAAATAGTATTTTATCAGGCAAATGAGGACAGCACCGTGTATGACTTATTGGCAAGCAACTGGATAATCTCTGGAAGTAATTCTATACTCTAACTAGAGCAAAAGTAATATTTTGTGGGTTTTTTTTTTTGTTTGTTTGTTTCTTTGGGTTTTGTTTGTTTGTTTGTTTTAAGATATAAAGTGCACTTAATATCCTGTCTCTATAATGAAAGGGTTTTCAACAGAGCAGGAAGTGTCCCAAGATGCATAGCTTTCTGGAATGTAGAGTCAGTGATGGAACTCTATCTAGCCCCAGTTATTAAACTTCTACATCACTTCTGTTTTTCACTGGTAATATGTTAGGCTGGATTCTGTGTACATACATCGTTCTTTGTTCTGCTCAGCTCCTGTATCTTATACTTCTAGTTCTGAAATAATACATTTATGCTACCTAGTCTTAAAAAAACATCAGCCCAAAACAAACAAAGGAAAAAAAGTCATTCAAACCCACTAATCATTCCAGAGTCCAGCTAATTTTCTTCAAACCTGTACCTCAGCTACAGCACTTTCCGTCTTACCAAGTGCTCAGGTACTCTCTTTGTGCATCAGTTCTTCCACCATCTGGTTACCCTGAAGTTACCCAAGGAAATGTTTTGTACCTTCTTAGCTTAGTGTTTTGCTGTCTAGCTGGGTTTCATGGAAGAGACCAGACCTGTGACATAGCCCTCTGGCATGACTCTGCATTCCAGAAGGGGATGAGGAAAGTGAAAACATCTCTCCCTGCTGTCCCAGGGCATGCCCCAGTGCAGTAGCTGTGTTTTGGCTTTCTGTTTTCAGTGACTCAGGATGATGTGAGGCTCTCTGACTACTGAAGAGGAAAAATATCTAGAGGAGTATATACTGGAATGTCGAGATGGGTTTTAGGGTGGGGAAATAATTGTCAGCATTTTTCTGCATGGCGCTTGCATTTTTTTCAATGTTTGCCCTGTCTAGAAGGGTGCCTATGATTTGATATCAATGTTTCTTTAAAAAATTTACAGTTGCTAGACTGATACTTGATAAACTGACTCTTTTTCCCTTTTCACCAAGATTGGCGTTTATTTTAATTTTAGGAAGTGTTTTGTTTTTCTTTGGTTACCATTATCTCTATAATTTTTAAAATTATATTTAAAAAAAAGGGTGAACAAGTGGTGCCTAGCATACTGTAGAAGAGCTTAGTGTTGACTGCACTAGAACCCTGTGCCATTCTCTCTCTCATCCTATGAACTGGTCAATTCTGTACAAATTTCTGTTAAAGAAATTGAGTGAAGTCAATTGCCTCAAAACGTTTGTTAATGTTACCAGAAATGGGAGGGGCAAGAGGAAGGGAAACTAGGGGAACTGGAGGAAAAAAAATTAAGAGTGGAGGAAATAAGCTCTGCCAGACAAGAGGTGCTGTAGATGAGAACTCTTGCACAAACAATAGCAAGAGTTTAAAAAGGAACAAACCCCGAGGATATATATGCTAGATGATACACTGAAACTCCAAATACTGCTGAAGTCCTTGTTGATCTAAATAGGGCTCATGATGAAACCATTAAATCAGCTACAGAAAG
>VWYK01048196.1:5326-16726 GCA_013399775.1 Semnornis frantzii
GGGCGGGGCGGGGTGGCGCGGCGCGGCAAAGGAGGGCACCGTGCCGGTCGTGTGCTGGGTTTTGGCCTCCGGCCAGACGGAGGCGAGAGCAGGTAACAAGTGGCGGCACTGACTGCGGGCTTTCGTGGGTAGCGAAGCCCCTCCTGCGGCGCTGGAGGTGCACGGCTCGTCCTGCGGAGGGAGCCGCGCTTCTCGTGTGGTTACACGCAAGAAACCTCCTTAGTGGCTCTGGTGGGTCTGAGTGGAGCTGCGCCTCATCGCGCGGCGGCGGCGGCCCGGACGTCGTGGCAGGTGTCGGCCCGGGTAGGGACAGCGCCGGCAGATTCCCTTGTGGCGCTTGCTCACGGTGGGGCACCGGGAGCGGTGGCGGTGCTGGGAGCGATACGAGAGAACTGTTTGCAACAGCAGTTGTTTAGTGGAGGGTTGTGGTGCCCCCATGCCCCTCACCCTGATCACCGTGCTGCTGAGGGCTGCGCGCATCGTGCATCCGCAGCCTGGGGGCGCGGTTCATAGGCACAAGCGGGCTGGCCCGAGGCGTACTGCGGAGCTAGCCAGCAGCATGCGGAGCAATCACCGCCGATCCCCGGCCCTCACGCCCCGAGGCGAGCCGCGAAGATTACCGAAGTGCTTCCTTTCATTCTCACTGCAGCGAAACTAATTTAAGTAGGTGGCGCAGAGTTAAACGTGTTTTTCCACTATCTGTCGTTGTATAGTATTCTGTTCTCTGTTTTTCGTTTTTTTTTTCCTTTCAGTACTGGATCGCCTTTTTTTTTATGGTTTTTTTTTTAATCTAGTCAATGGTCAGGTAATAGGTATTACACTTACATCAATCGTTGCGACTCCTTCCTGAACTTCCCTTTCAACTATAATGTACTGGAGATCATTTACTTTTGGAGGGAAAGCTTAGAGAGCTGTGATTCCAGACATTGTCTTACCTCTCCAAGCTATAGCAGGAATGCCTTAGCAGTAAAAGCCCACACACACAGTAAAATGGTCCATCTAAGTGGTGTCTGGTAGCCAGGCATGTTTTATTAGCACAGTAAATGTGATTTTGCACAGAGGGATAAGTGAAATCAGAACACAGCAAATTAGTTACGATGCAGCCATCATGATAACCTCAAAAGTGAAAGTTCCACACTCTGCTTTGACATCAGTTTACATGACATAGCCAGCACATACACGATGTATAAGCATTTGAAAGAAACCAAAACAGTCTACATATTCCAACAAAATGACTGACTCATGATCTTACAGAGCTGTTGCCCTGTGTTACCAGGACTGCTGGACACTTCCTCAAGTTGCCCTCAGAAAATGTGAAAGAATGCTTCCAGAGATGGTAAAAATCCTAGAAAAAATACTCAAATGAGTATCAGTAAGTTTCTGATGTAAAAATAAACCTTTTTTTTTTTTTTTAAGAGAGAAATATGTGCATTTTCAGTATGTCTTCAATTAACCATTACATATTTTAGGTAACTTTAGTTACAGAATTAATGTGCAATTTTCCTGTCTATTCCTGCATCCTTATTGTAACACAATAAACTGGAAAGAACACTTGTAGAGCTTGGCCACATGAACTCTTACATTTTCAGAAGAGCGTTTGGATTTCAGGGGTTATTTTACATCAGGACCGGAGACAAGGAGAAACTCCTTCGTTATTACAACATTGTACCAATGTCTGTAAATGTTTAGGGAAAGGATAAAAAGCACAGGACGTTGAGGCAACAGCCCTGACACTTTATAGTTGATGCCATTCAATAAATTAATGCTTTTAGGAACTAATAACTCTTCCTGTAAAAAACTAGTGGCAATCCTCCCCCATACTGAGACATCAGTGGGAACAGTAGTAGGCCTTCAAATTTTATAGTTCAGCAGACATCAGTGTCGTTTCTCGGGATTTGCCTGCTGTATGTCAGAGCTTCTTTGAGGCTTCCAGCACTTGCCCAATAACCACATCCTGTTTACAAATGGGACCAGTTCTGCTTAACTTCATGTTTCCCTTTTAGACCATCCTGCCTCAATGCCTGAAATCTCTTGCCAGTGTTTTGTACCCCAGTCCAAAGCCCAGGAGTCTTGCATGGCTGAGAAAGAAGCAGTCGGATCCAACTAGTTTTCAACATCTTTGGGCTCAACTATGGCAGAATCCGTCTGTGACAGAGCCACTGTTAAATGTTCATGAATCACTTATCTCCCTCAGCAGCACATCTTCATTTGCCACACAAATTCCTGGCCTCTAAATGAATCCTCTTGGCTTTGGTCTTCTTTGCCCACCTCTCATTACTGGTGTATTTATTTACTGCTCCTAGAAAGGGAGAGAGGATCACCTACTCATTTCTTGATCAGTATCCTACATAAGCAAGCACCCTTCCTAATAGATGTTGGAGGCAACTAGGCATGTAATGCTGGCCTGCAGTGCAATTCCAAAGGCCATTATTTGGTGCATGTCAGGTACGTTGGGTCCTTTGCCTCAAGATAACTGCAGCTTTACAGGTAATTCCAAGGTGTAGACATCACAGTGCTTAGAGGCTTTTCCCCTCTTTATTGTGAGGTGGTATACCACCAGCATGAAGAATGAGAATTATGAGTAGTCTCACATGATCCACAATGACTAAAAACTCATCCAGTAATAATGTATGCTAAGATTGGGTGGAATAATTGCAGAGCAGTTGGTAAGTAGTGAATTTACAGGTCCGCTCCCTGTGTTTGTCATTAATTTGTACATGAGCCCCAAAAGTGTTGCCCGTCATAGCTACCAGAGAAGGCAGTGTACTCCAGGTGATTTTGCACACAATTACCCCACTACGCAGCATGAATGAGAAAATAACCATCAGAAATTACCTCAAGATCTCTGGTCCTTAGCTGCTCTAAAGCATCTGTCAGTCAGTCAATCCCAGCTTTGAAGAATAACTAAGGTGCTTAGCTTTCCTGAGAACTTCTTAATGGTGCTTAGTCACTCACACTGCAGAGTCAGAATTGACTGAGATCCAGCCAAACATTTTCTTGCCATAAATACAAAGAAGCTGGAAAACAGTTCTGACCTAATGCTTTTCAGGTTGCTCTACTTGAACGTATTGGACAGGGCAGTGTAACCATAGCTCCAAGTGACTTCTGGAAGACTTTCCTGGCTGCTGGAAAACTCAAGCTTCTTAAGACTCAGAACTGTTGCCAAACAAATATCTCTGATTTATTTATTCTCCCAACAATCTGCATTGGTAGAAAATACTAAGGAGGACTTCCATCTACAGGTGAACCTATTTCTGCGGCTTAATTTGAATAACGTATAAACAAGAAGGAAATGAGCTGGTAAGCTTCTGGAAAAATCCTATGCTAGGACTTGCTCTAACCTCAACTGAAGATGAACTGTGCAGCATTTCTAAATTCCCCCATTTCAGAAACATTGTGATTGACCTTACCTGTATGGATATGATGAGTTCCTGCATCTGGCAGCCTATGTGGTCTTTGGTAGGCTCACAGATCATGGACATCTTTATTATTAAACATCTGTGAAACAGCATGACTGACACCCTGTGTATGGACATTGTAAAGCTGTATGGACATGCACAGCAGAGACAGGGCACATTCTGCTGCTTCACAGGCTGATTCCTGCACACTCAGCTAGGCCACCAAACATAATGAAAAGCACATGCACTGGTCGTTGTGGTAATTAAATTGGAATGGCTCTGCATGTTTGATCTACCCATAGAGTATAGATAATATGCAAGTGCCCTTGTATCTGTTCTGTGTTGTGCTAAAGCATAGCAAAGGAAAGATGCCATCCAGAGGGACCTCGACAGGCTGGAGGGGTAGGCCTAAGCCAACCTCATGAAATTCACCAAGGCCAAGTGTAAGGTCCTCCACCTGGGTAGGCACAATCCCAAGCACAAATCCAGGCTGGCTGGAGAATGGCTGGAGAGCAGCCCTGAGGAAAAGGACCTGGGAATCTGCACTGATGAAAAGCTCAACATGAGCCTGCAGTGTGCACATGCAGCCCAGACAGCAACCGAGTCCTGGGCTGCATTAAGAGCAGCGTGGCCAGCAGGGCAAGGGAGGGGATTCTGCCCCTTTACTCTGCTCTTGTCGGACCCCATCTAGAGTAGTGTGTGCAGTTCTGGAGCCCCCAGCACAGGAAGGACATGGAAGTCTTGGAGTGGGTCCAGGGGAGGGCCACGAAGATGATCAGAGGACTGGAGCAGCTCTGCTATGAGGACAGGCTACGAGAGTTGGGGCTTTTCAGCGTGGAGAAGAGAAGGCTTTGAGGAGACCTTCTAGTAGCCTTCCAGTATCTGAAGGGGGCCTACAGGAAGGCTGTGGAGGGACTATTTCCAAGGTCTTGTAATGACAGGACAAGGGGCAGTGAGTTTAAACTGGCAGAGGGGAGATTTAGACTGGATGTTAGGAGGAAGTTCTTTCCATTGAGGGTGGTGAGACACTAGAACAGGTTGCCCAGGGAGGTTGTGGCTGCTCCCTCCCTGGAGGTGTTCAAGGCCAGGTTGGACGAGGCCTTGAGTAACCTGTACTAGTGGGAGGTGTCCCTGCCTATGGCAGGGGGTTTGGTTGGAACAAGATGATCCTTGAGGTCCCTTCCAACCCTACCGTTCTATGATTCTATGACTGCCTTAGGAAGAATTTAAGAAATCATTACCAGCTAACCACTATACATCTCTTACTGCTGGCTGCTACCAGTGGTGTGTGACATGAGGAGAATAGCTACAACACACTAGGCAAGGGAGAGTACATAAGGCAAAAGGAATGAATGACAGCAGCACTATGAGTTGGAAACATGACACTTGTGAAAGAGGTTGCACACCATCCTCCTTAGTAGCTCACATGCTTTTTTTGTGTTGTAAAAAAATAAAATGACAGTTTCACATCTCATCTGTGGCATTTCCATTTTTTACATTAATAACAGGCATAATCTAGGATTAAAACCTGAGAAAGACAGTACAGGTTTTAAACAAAGTAAGGCTTCTGTCCATCTAGAAAAATACAGGTGGATACTTTAAATAATATGATATTTAAATAATATGATAATTTTCTTATATTATCTACACATTTTACAGTATTTAATCAGGTACAATAGAAATGCTTATCACAGTGCCACTCTAAGACCTACATAAGCAAGTGAAGTAAATATGAAATGTCTCCAATAAAAGGCAGCAGAATATTACAAGTGAAATCAACACAAGCTTTATAGAATAGCCAAATTAAGATGAAGTATGAGTGCATGCCAAGTGAAGAAGGGTTTTCTTGGACTAAAGTAATTAAAGCTAAATATAATAGACAAAACTAATTTATCTATCTTTAAAAGAAGTTTACAGTGCTGGATTTTAAAAAATGTCTTTCAGATATAGTGTTCTGTTTATATACAGCATTTCGTATGAAATGTAGCCTCTAGACAGGAGCTTTCATCAGTCATTTTAAGTAGCTGCCCACTACAAGAAAAAAAAGCTCACATATTTTACAACTCCCATGGTAATTACATTGATGAATTAGTTGCAAAGGGATTCCTGCTGTGCAGCCGTTTAACAATATAGAGAAGTATTAATTTGGATTACAGAAACATTAAGGCCTTTGTTAGAGATTGCTACTATTACACTGGTATTTTTACTTCAAAAGCAATGAACTACAGAAACTGCAAGGCTAAATATGCATGTAAGCAAGTGAACAATCCTATAATGATGTTGAAGCTAGAATATCAAAAATGCATCTATGCTTCATTTAATTTTAGGCTTTTTTTTTTTTCCCATCAGTACATTTATTTTCAGCATGTTACCATTTTTCTATGAATGTAAACCCTTCCTGTAACACCAGTTCAGAAATAATACTAGATACATGTTTAAATTCTAGGTTTTATGGGGGAAAAAAATACATGTTTCTAGACAATTGAAAGATTTCTTATAGGAACAAGAGTATTCTATATGGTTTTAACTTTGTTCCAAGCAGGGGGAACAGCACCTCTTTCTGCACCTCTCCCTTCCCTCCCAATGGGTGAAATGGGAGATGCAAGGATAGATGAGACTTTTCCAAAGAAAATGCCAGTGCCCTGCAATTCGAGAAGGAAATAATTTGAAATTAACAAGGCAAATAATTGTTTCAGAGAAACTAAATGGGTAGCAAGGCCAATGGGTAGAAGCCTGGAGTACGCAGTATAGATTCCAATTTATTTGTCTGTAAACCTGACAATTCTCATTTCTGTCATTCTTTACAATTTTTTTAGATTCTGTTCCAAGACATGGGTAAGTGAATTTGAGTAGGCTTTAGGATCAACTGGTGCCGTAATATAACACCTTTTGAAACCCTAATTGAAGCAATTGAACTTTGGCATGTTGTAAATGATTGAATTAAAGCCTGAAAGAAATGGTAAGCTTTAATTAGGTCAGCTCAGCAAGTGATATAGTGCATGGCATTGTCCTGAACAGAATTTAGATCTATTGCTGGGATTAGGTTCAGCAACGATATCTTACCATAATTCTGAGCTTTACTTGAGGCAAGGTGTGTAAGGACTCATTAATACCTGATCCCTGTGAGTCACCATCCCTTCTGTCTAACACCCCAGCTAGGGCTGGTTACAGAGCCAATTAAGAATAGGCAACACTTCTCAATTACAGATGTATTGCATTACCATGTAGGTGTTCCGGACGAAAAGACAGTTTCTGAGAGCGGGGGAAAGACTATTGACAAGAGGGCCACGTCTTTAGGCAGGACAGACAGGTTAATGGGAGAAAAAAGATACCTTCATTTTAGCAACTGGAAACTGAGACACAAGCACAAGTAAAGCTGTGCTGGTTTAGTTGTGCAAGTGTCTGCTACAATTTGCACTACATACAGCTACACCTAAATTACAATCTGCAGTGGAAGCTGCTTAATTTGCATTAGATTTGCATTTCCCCCCTTACCCATAAAGCAAATAGCTTTCATTTAACAACATTGAAGTGTGTCTGGAAGTATTACAGAAGCTGCAGGCACAGCCTGAGGGTACATACAGCTTTTTCTCCCTGACAGGTTGAGATACGTTTTCCTCTTTTTCCTGGCTAGCACCACTCATTTTGTCTTTTTTCCTCAGTGCACAGCATGCTGCTCTTCTGAAGACTAAGTGGCCCTGACTTACATTGTAAAGTTTTTAAGGCAAAAATGGCAGCTAAGCTTTGGAAAAGCACTCCAGTCTAAATAATAAATTCTAAAGTACTCTAACTCTGGGCCATGGAAGTTGCACTGTGAGGACAGTTCAGGGTACTGTGAGGACCTGTGGCTCCCAGAATCGTGAGAGGCTGCCTATGGGGGTCTATCGGGGCCAGGCCTGGTAGCCAGGGCTTGACCCACTCCTAGCCATGAGCAGGCAGTCCTGGACACTGAGAGCCTTCTAGAGGATGGTTTGAGGTTTGGATGGGATGTGGATCCATGGCCCAGCAGGGCTGCAGGGAGCTGGAGACAGGTCATACTGCAGCGCTGCTGGGACAGATGCTGAGAGCCCTGGGGGCTGACATGGGATGCTGGACTGTGAGGGAGTGTCAGGAGGCTGGGCATGGACAGTCAGGACTGATGGTGCACCCAGGACCCTGATGTTTTCATGCTGACATCTGAAGTATCACTTCCTGTCTGAAGAGCAGTCTTAATTTATGTCCCATGGAAATTTTTTTCTATGTCACGACTTTTTGTCTGAAAGTTCAGCATAAGCAAAATTTTTTTAAGATAAAAATGTGATGCGTATATCAAGTGTAAGAGAGCTGTTCCCTTGCTGTATAGATAGTGTGGACATGCATTCATATTCCTAGAGTGATTTCTTGGGAAAATTTATGTAAAGTTGCTCCATTCTCAAATTTAAAATTGAAAAGTCTGGTAATAGTTACGTATTATGAATGATGTTATTGAAGCTGTTTATTTTGTTTCACTCACTGTGAAAATGGTTTTTGAGATTTATATTGTGAAATGTCACCTACTTCTCACTCTTAGTCTTCTAACTCCCAGCTAAGAGAGTCCATTTTTGTGAGAGCTGACTTAAGAAATAAAAATACAACTTGAAACAGTGTTAAGATACCACAGCCTCCTCAATCTGGGCATTTCTTTTGTACAATACAAAGTATGCGAGTGGGTAAAAAACAGTGTGATCTGGAGGTCAGTGTCTTCCAACTGCAGTGGATTAACACAGAAACACATCCCAAGATTGAATATTCTTTGGTGAATGTCTCTTCCTCTGGCTCCTGCCTCATTAAATGCGAAATTCTGAGAAGTGCTTGAGCAGGTTTGAACTACCATAATATTACATGAGCGAGAGCCATGCAAAGAACAACGTAACTCCCCTGTGCCCATACATTTTTACAGACTTTTCTCTTCAATGTGTACTCCACACACATGCCCCTCAACTGCTCCTTTTATTGCTCTAATGTGAAGGTATATATGTAAAACTTGGAAATCCAAGAGGGAAGTATTTTAAAACTGCTTTCAGTTTTATGTAAGTATTTGAACCAGAAAGGAGTTACTGAGATAATATATTATGTAGATTTCCATAAAATTTGAGATTTTTGCAGTAATGTAATGACAAAAGGTACAAAAATATTTTCTTGCTGTGCCACCAGATGTCAGATAATCATCAGGAGTAGTATCAGATGTTATGTACTTTGCCTTTTGTCCATCCTGGCTTTCTCCCAGTGTGGTTCATTCTTTATTCTAGCATATCCTGAAAGAACTTTGGACTTTGTGTGAGCTATGTCATCACAGTTGTAACTCCTCTCTTGATGTTTATCCATAAGTCTGTCGCACTTCACCGAAGACCTGGACTGTCTTTTAAATATGTCTTGGGTATCTCCTTGATTGCCTTCAGCTATCACACAGAGAATCAGATCACTTGGTCATTTTCCAACCATGTTGTGTTATGCATACATGGAACACAGCTCACAGTGTGAGATCACATTGTGGGCACTTAAAGCAGTGTATTTGAATGTTTTTCCTTCTCCCTCTCTACAGCAGTGAGCTCTGATTTTCCTTCATCTTCCTTCTCAGTGCCACAAAGAGTTCAAGGGTATGTTCCTTTCTCAGGTCCTTATCTCATAAAAACTAATGCAACATCCACCTGTCTTCTTTAAAAACATTTTCATAGATTTTTTTCCATGAAACACAGCAACACAAGTTATCATCCTTGCCCATTATTTACCATTATGTCCTTTTTCCCCTTTTTACCTCTACTTACTGTTCATCCGATATTATCTTCAGGCATTTTGCCAGCATTTTCAAGTTCTGTAAGACCCTGTTTCTCCTCACATACTTATTTTCTGAAATTCATGTTCTTAACTTCTACTATTTGCTTGGGAGAGGATCTTCATTTCCTCCGTGTTGCCCTACATGCACATATATGAATTTTCTGAAATAAATTTACAAGGCCAAGTAATTCTTTCAGAAAATACTTTTCTTTTCATACAACTTAAGATAGGCTTAAAAAAAAATGGGGAAACTTTTTTGTGTGATAATAATTGAGTTGAATAATTTATCACTCTTCTCATAAAGTGTGAGCTTCTTTTCTTTCCCACCACATAGTAAACCACTTAGCAAAAACCTGATCGTAATATAAATGAAAGATCTGAATTTATATACCTTATACAGAGAAGCCTTAAACATCACAGAAGCTTATTTTGAAGGAAACAAAACATCTTTTTATTTTCTAAAATACCTTCGTACAAGAATTATTCTGAGTGTCTGAGGTTGCTGTAAGACTATTTGCTCTTTTGACATGAGGGATACTGAGAACAGCCTCAGGGTGGACATGTGCTTATTTATCAGTGAAAAAAGGCCTACAAATAAAGGCAACAAAAGCACAATTTTAAACTATAAAGCTTTACTATTTTTAAGTGAAATGTAGATTGTCAAAGGAAGTATAGGAAAACTTGGCTTGTTTTATTTGAACAGCTATTACATAGACACAAGAAAGAAGTCATTGACTAGACCTGCATAGAAGACGAAACATGAAAGTAAAAGAGAACAGAAATAAATAGTAAACTGAAATAACAGAATATTCTGAGATATGCTTAAAGTATGTATTGATACATATTTATTAATGATTTGGAAAAGACAGTTAATGACATCTGGTGAGAGAATTACTCATAAGACTTCAGAGAGTTAAGAAGACCCATATGATCAGCAAAATAAAATGCTAGTAAATGAATACATAGAATGGGAAAATTCCAATGTAAATATAGACATTTATTTTTATCTGTTAAGTTACCAGCATCATGTCTGCAGAATGTTCAAGGAAAGCCTATGCTTTGTTATAGCAAGCGAGTAAATTGTTACTGTGCACAATGGAGTATGTTTCTATATAGAAATTAATGGTATATTGATTTGAAACTGAATTTCATCATTCTAAATAGGTAAGGAGAGTACAGCCTATTTGGGAAACTTGTAAGAAGATATTGGAGAGTGACTCCTCAACATTCAAGAAAGAGATTAATTAAAGAGGTATCAGTAATATAAAAATCATAATGAAAAACAGAAGGTTATGGAGGGGTTATGAGAAGGAGATGAATCTGCTTTATACTTGGTCATTCAAGAGAAAACAACATATTTAACAAACAGTTAACACATTTTATCTTGACAACAGGCAATATCTCTTATACTACACAAGTGCTGGAATTTAATGCAAAAAATTAGCCAAAAGCTTTGAAAGATTTTTAAAAATTGAATGATTCAGAAGAACTTCCACTGATAATTAGCCGACAGCTTCCAAAACTATTGCATATGTAGATTCATGACTAAATCGGAATTTAACCTGACTAATGAGAGATCAGACATATTTCTTGATTTTGGAGGGTTTTTCAAGTATTGCCTGCTGTCAGAAACAGAATTTTATGTATCAGTGAGTAAATTCCATTGGTAAACTGTTGTTCTTCTCCCAGTATTTATTTATTTATTTTGTGATAGCCTTTTACTGAGTTTCTTTCTACTTAGAATATTTATAAATATCTTGCTTTATTGTTAGCAATGACTGAACTTCAGTGCAGGACCTTTTCTGTTCCTGAAATTACTCTTTGAATTCTGAAATTCCCCTTCATGTCTTGGAATGAGCTCCTCTAAACAATGTTAATGGGTGTCATGGAAGGCTAATAGGCCTGTTAAATGTCCTGGCTTGCCCCATCCTTCTGCTGATGGGGGAAGCAAGGGCAGGAGGAAAACAAAGGCTTGGGCCATTATGTCCCCTCCCAAAGTGATACACAGGTACCCACAGGTGTTTAGGTACTTGTGAGTGTCTTGCCCAAATAAGGGTAAGCAAGCCCTGGTTTCACCTAATATGGTCAACTTTGCAAATGCCATTCTGATTGGCGAATCTCTGTGGCCAAAGAAACCATTACACTCGGGCAAATAATACAAATTGAGCTAAGTTGCAGGCAGTCAGGCTGCCTCTGCCTCACTGCGTGC
>VWYK01048207.1:3583-24940 GCA_013399775.1 Semnornis frantzii
GCTAGTGGGAGGTGTCCCTGCCTATGGCAGGAGGTTGGAACTGGATGATCCTTGAGGTCCCTTCCAACCTTATCATTCTGTGATTCTATGATTCTAAATGTTTGAACAATCCAAATTCCCATAACTTCTCAATACTGATCACAGCTGGGTAGGACTTGGGATGAAATGGAGGCATGCTTCAGGGAGAAATTATATCCTCTGTGTTACCAGCAATTCAGACTTCACTTGTTTTTTTGAGGAGCTAATGAGTAAACTATGAATGCTATGCAGACTATCCTTGCTTTTGTGTAAACTCCATGTGAACAGGTGGTACCAACAGCTATGATGCCAGCCTTTATAGAAGGATCTTGGTGTACCATGCAACACAAGAGAGTTGTCCTTGGGCTCCATTCCCTAACTGACCTGACCCTGTTTATTCTGACATTTGAAAATAGTGTGATTCAGATCACCTCCTGCCTGTGGTGATAGCCTGGTTCTAGATGGAGAGAAGTAATTGGGAGGCTCAAATTAGGCACCTGTGAGCAGGTTACATTGTGTTCCAGCTACCTCTGCCTGTGTGAGTCATGGTCTGGTTGTACTGGTTAGTTGGTGTCCTGAACTCCATTTTATGCTGTTGAGTTTAGGTACCTGACCTCTGCAGTATGTTAGGCACTTCCAGTATCTACCCTGATCCCAGCCCAGGAGACTCAGTGAAGATGACTCCTGTTACACGAGACACTGACTAAACATACCAAGGGAGACTTAACAGAACCTTGCAGGACTGCTTCTTCTAGATAGTCCTAGAAAGAACAGGTTGGATAAAGCACTTTGCTCAGACTCTTGCAATGAGCTGATAGAGCAGGTGAGGTTGGAATTGAGACTTGCTGATTCCAGGCTTCAGACTCTTCTGGGATGCCTGCATGGACTTAACCTCTTTTGATATTGTCACTTTTCTTCCATGGGTGTTGAGTCTTAAATACAGAACACAGAGTGTGAGGTAACACTAGATTTAGTGGTCTGACCTGTGTATACCAGCCTGTCTTGACCTTTGGTCATGAGGCAGGCAGTGTGCAGCAGATGTGAAAATTAAGATCTTAAATGTGTAGGTTTGTTTTTGGTTTTTTTTCCCTTTTATGTAAGTTAAATAATTTTTCAGTTAAATAAATTAAGTAATTTTTCAGTCTTGGCCTCTCAAACCATGCCTGTTTAGAACTTGATGTGCAGGTGGAAGGATTGCTGTGTGCTGGGTGCCTCCTTTCTGCCAGGAGAGGTATCTTGAAGCCTCCCAGACATGTGCCTTCTGCCTCCAGTGGGTCTAAAGACTTCATCTTCTTTTGAGTGAGTGCTTTTGAGAACCTCTTCCCTCTCTTCTGTAGGATCGATCAGCCAGATGGAGGTGCCTAAAGTAAACTACAGAATAATGTCCCAGCTGTCTGGTTGTGAGAGCAACTGAAAGGTCTGGGAGGCTTCTTTGCTCCCATCACTGACTTATGTGACTGTACCAATCTCCTAACTCCCTGCTCAGTTGATCTCCTGGTAAAAATAACTGTTGGATTGGAGGGTGCTTTAAAGCTTCTAACATGCTTCATGTTATTGGATTGAAAATGGAATAAAAGCACAGCTGATCATCATCTAGCTGGTTCTAACCAGCTCTTGTCTCTGATGCTTCATACCTGTGTTTATGCAACTGTAATCTTGCTGTGGATTTGCTGTTCTCTCCTCACTGCTGATACTTAAGAACAACTACAAGATGAGTTTTTGTTCTTTCTGTATTTTGAATCTGAGTTTCTGGCAGTGCTTACTTGTGTAGTGTAAAGGAGAAGATAAAAATAGAAAAAAACCCTCCTGTGATAAACAGCATTGCTATAGGACTTATCTAGTGCTGCTACACATGATTAATTTGAGACAGCTGCATGCAGGATGTACAGTATAGCCTGGTATAACACCCAAATGGTTGCTTCTTAGGAAGCATACATGACTTGGCAGCTGCAAAGAGATGTTATCACTTCTTCCTGCTAGGAGAAGACAAAGGAGCAGAACTGCATCCTGTATTTTTTTTAAATGAATTTAATTAAAAGCTCATCACAATGCTTTTTTCCTAAAGATAACTGTATTATAGTAAATCTTTTTATTGTGAGGCTGAAAGATTTTTTTTATTCCTTTTTAAGTGTTTTCCTTGCTGAAAGTTGTCTGGCTTTTGTTTTGCTTGGTTTTTTTTTTTTTCCTTCTGACTGCTTAGTTCTTGAAGTGCTCTTCCCTGTGTGCCTACACATCCCATCAGTGCAGCATGGGAACACACTTTTTCCATCTGACTATCTGCTGTTCCTCCTCTGAAATACCAGCTCTTCTGCCTGCCTGGGAGAGTAACAAATCCCAGAAGCTGTGTGGGGAATGAAGCAGGGAGCAGTCAGACTGTGTTTTTTGGGTCTCTGTGCAGGTCTTCTGAGCCTTATTAAAAGATTCTATCATTATGAAGGACTCCAGGCTTAGATGGAAAGCTGATAACCTACACAGTAGAATATCTGAGAATCTCTTTTGTGTTACTAGTCTGATTCAAAGAACCTGGACCTCTGAGTTTGAAAGCCTATGCATGAATTTGTGGAAGCAACTTTACTTTTCTTTATTTTCTTTTCATGTCTTGTGTGAGGCATCAGAAAAACAGAGAACAATTCCTTGAAAACCAAGTCATTGCTAAAATGAATTATCCTTGTTGTGTGAGCAAACTGAACTTCCAAAGCCTGTGAGCTGTTTCGTCTTCTCAGAAGTACCACAGTAAACAGGAGATGTAGATAAGTCAATTATGCTGAGTAGAATACTGAAAATGCTTAGTGTAAACCTGCTCCATTTCCATAAGGAAGCTATTTCTCTGTCTTCTTCTTTCTCAGGAGAACACAGAACATTAAACATGTTCTGAGCTTTTCCTTGAAATAACTGCCCAGAAAAAACACTTCCAAAGCAGACATGTCACACGGCAGCGACATTGTCATATGCTGAGGATGTTGGACAGAACCTTTTTTAGGGGAATTTCTGTCATTTGTGAGGAGAACAGTGCCCATTAGTTATTTAATATGTCTCTCTTGGCCAAAACAGAAGCCTTCAGAAACAAGCTTTATTTTTTTTTTCCCACTGGCAGCTTTATGATTCGGATTGTATTAAGCATTGAGCTAATCCAGACACTGACTTCTGCGAAACTTGCTTGTTTTGATGGATCAAGGCCAGAGGCACAAGTTGCTTGTCTTGATTCAATCTTGTAATGCAAGGTCAGGCATAGCCAGTAGCTGT
The DNA here is from genome assembly GCA_013399775.1 of Semnornis frantzii. Classification (NCBI taxonomy): domain Eukaryota; kingdom Metazoa; phylum Chordata; class Aves; order Piciformes; family Ramphastidae; genus Semnornis; species Semnornis frantzii. Next base: position 6,845 of record VWYK01048207.1, read on the forward strand.
GGGAGAGCTGCAGAGTGTGGTAAAACTCTCTCCAGCTTTCTCCTGCTGTGGAAGCCTGTCTACCTTGTCCCTGAAGCTTTTGGAGGGCAGCTTTAAGGGGTGGGAGGGGGAAGCACACATGCCAGAGTAACTGGTGGGGAGACTTGGACTCCTACCAGCTTGGTGTCCTGTACAGTCCTCTAATCAAATGTTGTGAGAGTGCTGCTTTGCCAGAAATCCTGGACTCTCCACCCTCCTGCTATCTTCCCCACATTTGGAATGGTGACATGTTCCTTCTTTTGCCTCTGATGCTTTCCCAGTAGGACACTTGACAAAGTGGCACTGGGTTATGGCTGTGTGTACTTGCTGGGTTCTGTGATTCTTATACAGATTGGCTTTAGGGACTGTCCAGACTGCATCTTCCCAGGGTTTTAGTCTCCTTGTGTGAATGTCTTGAAGTGTTAGAAAGAAGTAGCAGAGATACAAACTGGATTTTGCCACCACTTGGTATGGCTAAAGGCTCTATCAGGCTTCAGAATCACGAGAGACAGGGGAAATTCTACTGCTTAATCAGTTACTGTAGCTCTGTTGGTGTTCTTTTTCTACTTTATAGTAAACTTAAGTAGTTGGTATCTTACAGATTGACTCTGAGATTTACTCATAGTGTTGTGAGGATAACTTGAGTTGCTTCTATGATACTCAAACATAGCATCAGAAAGTTTTGCTGCCTAAGTGTTAGAAATCTGCCCCTTTCCAATTCAGTTTCTGAATTTTAGTCAAAATGCTATTTAGTGGCTGGGGCAGCCTTACAACAATGAGTTTACCAGCTTCTTTTGAGTGCAACAACCTTTCTTCATCAAAAGGTATGCAGAAACCCCAAGGTGTTTTGGTCAGATGAAAAGTCTTCTATGCAGAGTATAACTTGAAAAACAAAAACCACACACAGACAACCCCTCAAAAATCCAAACCCCTTTGTTGTTCTAGATTTCTGCAGAGAGATGACTGTAAAATTCTGGAGTTAGACATTTTGTGTCTATGTGCTCTTTTTCTGTGGAATCTTGGGCAGAGGAGCAGCTGCTTGGTTCTGAAGCATAAACTTTGAAGACACCTCGAGAGGGGAAATCTTTAAATCAGCATTCACTGTATAGATTTTTCTGCTTTAAAAGCCTCTCCCACATCCCACTTGGAGCTGTTGTGACAATGTTTGTGGCATTAGGCTTTTTTTTTTTTTTAGAGAATATTTCTTTCATTCTTCTTCCCTGAAATCTCCTCCTGTGTTTTTTTTTTCCCCTCGTTGTTGTGATTCCTCAGCTGACACAGAAGATGTGTGCATTGTGGAGAGGCTGTTCTCCAGTAGTCTGGTGGCCATAGTTAGCCTTAAAGCTCCACGCAAGCTGAAAGTTTGTCACTTTAAGAAGGGGACAGAGATTTGCAACTACAGTTACTCCAACACCATCTTGGCTGTCAAACTCAATAGACAGGTGAGTAGTAACTTTGACAAGGGAGTCAAATACGGGAAGGGATTGTGGGTCTTACTCTGGCACTTACTCTGCTGGTTTTTGTGTCTCTTCCTTTTGGTGACAGAATTGCTATTTGACATGAACTCGTGCCTTTCCAACTGTAGCTTCTGTGTGCTGTCTCAGTAGTCATATTTGGTTAAGTATTTCTGGTTCTCTCTTTGTGTATCTGCTGAGAAAATTCCCTGAGTAAGATAGGTATGGTTTGAGTAGGACATTGGACTAGAGATCTCCTAAGGTCCCTTCCAGTGTGAATCATCCTGTGATCCCAAATGTGGAAGGTTGTGAAACTGGCAGTTTCTGTGGCCTAAACTTAAAACTTATGTAGTCACTTTTCATGTGTTTCAATACAATTTGAATTGTTTTTTTTTTTTATTATATTTTTTTTCAATCACTGAACTGGTGAGGTTTTTAAATACCTGGAACTATACTTTGCTGTGTCACTAAATCATTACTAGGCTTTTGTGCAAGTGCAGACTTCTCTGCCTTCAACCAGTTCATTCAAAGTAGAAAGAATGGCTTCTGAAGGAGGGGGAAAAAAAAAAATCTTAGTGTCCATGCCTGAGTCAAAACTCAAGCGTGGGAGGATGGAACTTATGCTTAAAATCATAAGGGATTATGATTTGATTTCTGGCATAGTGAGATAGGATTAAATGAGTAAAATTAGCCTTCCAGATGTAGCCTACAAAAGTGTAAATGAGATGCTGAAGAAACTAGTTTCAGAAAAGAACAACCCCTCACAAATAATTCTAAGTAATAAGCTCTGTAAATGGTTAAAAGACTCTTGTGTCTTTTTCCTCTGTTTAACCAAAGCAAAAAAACTATTTCCACGTGTGAATTGGCCTCTTGAGGGGAGGAAATACATAAGGGCAGGTACAGAATAAGAACTAAAGAGCTTTAAATGACTTGAACTGGTAATGTAAATCATTTTCATTGGAATCAATTTGCAGTGGTGTGGGTGAGGGAAGTGAAGGTCAGTTCGAGTGGCTGAGTGTAGTGTTGCGCTGTCGAAGCCTTTTCAAGAGGTGTTTCTTGTGTATCCTCTATCAGACCCTCACTGCCTCCCATCAGGTGGGTACAGACCCCTGCTCTGTTGAAAGGTACCAACTGCATTTTTAAATTGAATTTATTATTTTTAGGAATGGTAAATCACTATAAACCCCAGGCTGACATCAACATTTTAATCCTCTTTCCCACGTCTAGAGGCTGATAGTATGTCTGGAAGAGTCTCTTTACATACACAACATACGAGACATGAAGGTGTTACATACAATCAGGGAGACACCTCCCAATCCTGCAGGTAAGTGAGGTGTCAGAGGCTGGCATAGCTTTGACAAGTCCATTCTGTGTCAGCTTGTAACATTTCCTACAGGGAGCAGTACCGTTAAGTCCACTTTGAAATCAAAGTAACAAATGCAGGAGCAGTTGTCTTAAAGCCCACCTCTTTAATCTGGGTGAGGTTCTTGAGAACAAATAACAGGCTGTGCCTTGAACTGCATCTTGCCAGGGTTTTAGTCTCCTTGTGTGAATGTCTTGAAGTGTTAGAAAGAAGTAGCAGAGATACAAACTGGATTTTGCCACCACTTGGTATAGCTGAAGGCTTTATCAGGCTTCAGAATCACAAGAGACAGGGGAAATTCTACTGCTTAATCAGTTTTTGTAGCTCTGTTGGTGTTCTTTTTCTACTTTATAGTAAACTTAAATAGTTGGTATCTTACAGATTGACTCTGAGATTTACTCATAGTGTTGTGAGGATAACTTGAGTTGCTTCTATGATACTCAAACATAGCATCAGAAAGTTTTGCTGCCTAAGTGTTAGAAATCTGCCCCTTTCCAATTCAGTTTCTGCTTCCCTTCTAGGCTTGTGTGCTTTATCAATAAACAATGACAACTGCTACCTGGCCTATCCAGGAAGTGCAACTATTGGAGAAGTACAGGTCTTTGACACCATCAACCTGGTAAGGATCTTCGTGAATGCTGTTTTCCCTTCTAAAGATGCAGGAGGTCTTGGAAATCACTTTGTCAGAGAAGGATGCAGCCCAACCCAGACATGTGCATGCTGCCCGGACAGCCAACCAAGTCCTGGGCTGCAGCAAGAACAGTGTGGGCAGCAGGGCAAGGGAGGGGATTCTGCCCCTTTACTCTGCTCTCCTCAGACCCCATCTGGAGTAACGTGTACAGTTCTGGAGTCCCCAGCACAGGAAGGACATGGAACTGTTGGAGCAGGTCCAGAAGAGGCCATGAAGATGCTCAGAGAGCTGCAGCAGCTCTGCTGTGAGGACAGGCTGNAGGTTGTGGCTGCTCCCTCCCTGGAGGTGTTCAAGGCCAGGTTGGAGGAGGCCTTGAGTGACCTGTGCTAGTGGGAGGTGTCCCTGCCTTTGGCAGGGGGTTGGAAGTAGATGATCTTTGAGGTCCCTTCCAACCTTACCATTCTATGATTGCTAGAACTGAGCTAGGCTCCCCTACATCTGTCTACAGCATCTCTTACAGCTTGGCTTCACAGAAAGCTGGCAAAGAAAATAGACACTCACGTTTGATGAGCAGAGTTAGGCAAACAAGTGGAGCAAAGTAATTTCTGTTTGAATTGTCTTTTAAGTATCCTTCTGCTGCTCATACTCTCTACCCACATGCTTCACTGATCATTTTATGTCCGTAACCTTTACTGGAACAAATAACAAAGCTGTTTTCTGTAATGTAAGACCCATATTTGCCTTGAATGCTCTGAAATATGCAGTCTTGAGCAGCAGACACGTAGCTTTTTCATGTACTAAGGTTATATCTTACTGATTTGCTCCTGCAGAGAGCTGCTAATATGATCCCAGCTCACGATAGCCCCTTGGCTGCTCTGGCATTTGACGCAAGTGGTACTAAACTTGCCACTGCATCAGAAAAGGTAAGGTGGCTTTTTATTAACAGTGATAAAGAATGGAATTTGTTTGTTTCTAAGCATTTTAAGTTCTAAGCACAGGCAATCCCACACCCAAGTGCCAAAAAAAGGCAGCTTGCAGATAGAAGTTGAGAACTGTTAGTGGTATTTGACACCCTTTCCATGCTGTGAATCATTGGATAATAAGGTTGTTTTAATAAACACATTTGGATCTGGCAGTAATCAGGGCAATCCACTAAGTGTTTCTCCCTTTAGTGCAGGATGCTTATTAGAAATCAGTTGTCTTGTTTTGATGCCTGTCTTCATAATGAAAAGAAGGCATTTAAAGTCAGAATAGAGAGCAGTGCCTTGCCAGGCTTTGGCACACAATAACAAACTGCCCATTTAAATTGTGTAGATTAGAAAGTCTGAGGCCTCAGCTCTTTGAATAATAAGCTTAGATTAGAAAGGTGTAACTGATTGCATCTGATAATGGCACAAAGACCTCCAGATGACTCTACTGGTGGTACTTGTCTGGTGTGGTCATTTTCATCATCAGAGATAAGAAGGGCTGTTCTTGATGCATAGCTTGTTCTCTGTATTAGGAGCTCCCACCTCTTGTTTCTCTGCTCTTCAAACACATCCTACGAACAAGCTCCATAAATATTTCATGCTAGTGTGTGGTGTGCATCAACAGCAATAAGTTAACAGCATAATGGTTTGCTGTTTGCAGTTGTACTCTGCTCACTACAGCTAATAGAGTGAACAAACATGGAATGAAAAATGAATTTATTTTATTTTATTTTCCAGGGGACAGTAATAAGAGTGTTTTCCATTCCAGAGGGACAGAAACTCTTTGAATTCCGAAGGGGAGTGAAGAGGTAAAGTTCACCTGGGCCAATTATCTGAAGCATGTTTCTTATGGTAGATTTCCAGTACATTCTGCAGTTGAGCTGGCATCCTTGTTTTTGCCTGTTTTCATCTTCATTTGTCCCTGCCTGTAGGCTTATAACAGTTCCAACTTGAGCAGCTTCCAGTTCTCGCTCCTTTGAACCCAAACTGTTCTACAAATCAATCCTGTTGGAATCATGCTCCCTCTTACCTTTCAAAAATGTAGTGGTGAAGGAAGTTTAAAGTGGGCCACCTTCTGTAGGATATATATACTGTATTCTTAGGGTAATTGGAGACAGTACTCTTAATATTCTCTCTCTCCTCTGAATCCTGCTAGTGCTGTGATCATTGATAGCCATTGTGAAGAATGGTACTACGGTGTGTGGTAGTAGTAACTCTGTAGTTGTGCTTGATGCAGAGGTAAGACCTGAGTTCAGATTGTTGCTAATTGACCCCTGTACCTGGTGTACATCGTGGCATTAGTGGAGATGTTGCTCTTGAGGTGTTTTAGGAAGGTATCAGAGAATTCAGAATGCTTACTGTGGAAATGTGGTGGTTTTTTCTTACTTGCAAAGCAGTGGTGACTGAGGAGTCTGCTTAATTAATAATTGAGCCAAATACTTTGGCTTAATTGTGAGTCACCTGCAATTTCTGACAGGAGAAGAGGAGCAGAGAGTCTGCCATGCAGCCACAACTCTCTCAGTGCAACTCCTGTGAGCAGCATGGAGCTCCTTAGGGCTGCAGGTACAGAAAGGCCCCTGCCTATCAAAACAAAGCAGCAGTGTTCTCATTTAAACCAATGCCCATGAGTTAGTTAAGACTGCCTTTCCTACACCAATTGCTGCCATACTGGAATGTCAAATGTAACACTTCATTGGGTTTCTTTTATCTTTTTTTCCCTCCTCCCCTAGGTGTGTGAGCATCTGTTCATTGGCTTTCAGCATGGATGGCATGTTTCTGTCTGCATCCAGTAACACAGAGACGGTGCATATCTTCAAACTTGAGACTGTGAAAGAAAAGTAGGTTTCACAGGTCCCTTAGAGTTTGTCAAGGAAAAGGCTTTAAAATTCATGATACTCAACAAGATGAGTTCTTCAAAGTGTGGACTGACTTCTTTTGAACACTTCTGCAAAGGGCAGAAGTCATTTATGAACCAGCAGTTGTAGCTGAGCTACAGACTTTTCTCTCAGGGAATAGAAAAGATCCTGAGGAGAAACTGGCCATCCTCTGCAGAGGAACGTGGAGCAGTTTCAGTGTTCAGTTAAATTTGTGTTTGACCTCTTCTGACAGCTCTTCCCATCATGACTATCTCAGCAATACCTTCCATCTGCCTGTAGGGCTTTAAAAGACACCAGGTTCTAAAATGTTCCTATTTGAGAGGACAGCCTTACATTTCTGTAGAAGGTGTTGGAAATGGTGATTTGTTTAGTGATAAACAGGAGAATAAAGTCTTCAAGTGTAGCACTTTCCAGTAGATCTTGCTCTTGTATAATGAACCTTATGAAATGCAGTTTTATAAGCAGAAGTATCAGTTTACAATCAAACATGCTTAAATAAGAGGCTGAGAGTATGGTGGGACACATAGTGCCCTGTAGCATAAAGGGCATGCATCAGAGTTTCATGTAAACAGGAGGAATTGTTGTTTTCACTGCAAGGGTGACAGAACACTGGAACAGGCTGCCCAGCGGAGTTGCGGAGTCTCCCTCTCTGGAGATAATCAAAACCTGCCTGGACACATTCCTGTGTGATCCTGCTCTGCAAGGGGGTTGGACTAGATGATCTTTTGAGGTCCCTTCCAGCCTCTGACGTTCTGTGATTCTCAAAGCTGTTGTTCCTGCTTAATGCTTTGAAAAATAAAAAGCTATTTCAAAGTGTTTACACACCTTTCTCTCTAACATGAAGGCAAAGTCAGTCACAGTTTTATTTTCTTCTGACTCCTAGACCTCAGGAAGAGCCTACAACTTGGACAGGTTACTTTGGAAAAGTTCTAATGGCCTCCACAAGCTATCTGCCCTCCCAAGTAACAGAAATGTTCAACCAGGGCAGAGCCTTTGCTACAGTCCGTCTGCCCTTCTGCGGGCACAAAAACATCTGTGCGCTTGCCACGTGAGTAAAGAAACTGAGCCTGTGTTCACCACCCCTCTGGGCTGTCACGTTGGGCTGTGGAGAGGCTGACACTGTAGAAGGTGGCCTCATCTCCCCCAGAGCAGACAGTGCACAGAGCAGTGGATCACCTGTGATCATTTCAAAGCCTGTCCCAACTGAAGAGCGATGTGTTAGAGCCAACAGCTCGCTGTCATGTGAGGGGAGGAGGGAAAGGTGTAAGATTTGGAGCAGGGTAGTCTGTCTCTTAAGTTTGGGGGGTTTTTTTTAAGTTTTTGTTTCATTTTGAAAGAAGAATGTTGAGAACATTTGTTCCTCAATACTGAGGGGGGAGTGATACAGTGTGTTGTGTTCAGTGAACCACAAAATCAGGCAACCCGGTCTAAGGATTAAAGTAGCCTTTGAAAGCAAGTTGGTGTTATGCTTGTCTCTAAACCAGCACAGCATGCATCAAAGTTAATTTTGAGGACTAAATCTCATGTTCATAATAGTCTCTACCAAAGGCAGGTCCCATTTGACACAGCTATCAAAGCAATAAGCTGAGTGCTAGTAAACTTATTAGGTGGGGGGTTTATAGTTTTTATGCTGAATTGACTTAATGTCTCTACTGTCACTCCTCTATCTCAAAGCAGCCTTTCAGTAAGCCTTGTAACATTGCTGAAATAAGGACATGCTTCCCATTAGGATGTTTTGTCTTTGGAGGTGCATGAAGCTTGATGACAGAATGGTAACTTCTTGATCTGTTCTGCTGGGTTATCTAGAAGTTTCTTGATTCCTGTGGTGCCCCATTGACCCCAGAGCGTGGTTCTGCTTTGCTCCAGTTTAGACTTTTTTAATGCACGTTCTTTCCTAGGGGCACTGTCTGTTAACAGTTCCCTGTCTTAGAAGCAAAAGTGTGGAAAATAAGGGCTTAAAATCATGGGAGGGCTGTAAAATGTGCTGATGCAGAACTGAAGTTCTTATTAATCTCTTACTCTCCCCTAAATCTTTCTAGAATCCAGAAGATCCCTCGTTTATTGGTGGGAGCTGCTGATGGCTATCTCTACATGTACAACCTAGACCCCCAAGAAGGAGGAGAGTGCACATTAATGAAGCAGCACAAGTAAGTTCACATTAGTTTAGGGCTGAGGTGTTTTTGCTTTGCTTTTGTCATCTTGTTGCTGTTGAGGTTTTGGTGTGTGGGTTTTAAGGGTCTTTTTCCCCCCTAAAATCCACTTTGTTCTTAAACTTAGTTCTGTTTTGCAGAAGTCTAACCTAGAGCAGCTCATGTCTTTAAATAAATCTTTTATCAGACCTCTGACATGAATGAGTAACTTCAGAATCCCCCTGTGCCTGCCTTTCTAGTACCTACTGCACTGAGCACCACTTTATCAGCAGGAACTGAACGGGGTCTGATTGCAGTGCAGGATCAATCGCTGTCAACTCTCTGATCCTGGCTCCTCTTACTTGGCAGTTTGAGTTGAGTCACTTAGGGAAGAACCTGAAACATCTAACACCATCCTCTTCATCAATAAATGAAACAGTTAGAGAGATGATAAAGATGTTACTCTGAGTAAATTTTCTGTATTCTCTCTGTACTGGTGTCCTTATTAAACCTCTTTGCATATAGGGCAACCAACTAATGTTCTGTAGCAGCGCTGCAGAACACTTCAGGAAAATATGACAAGGCCTTGTTATTTTTTAATAAGGTTTGGCAGGCAAAGCTGGGGTATTGTAGTTGAATTACTTGCCTGATCATTTATGAACTAAAGCCAATAACTATGATGATAATTCAGGCTTGCAGCTGTGGTCAGTCACCATAATACTGGTCAGAAATCAGGCTTTTATGTGAACATTTTAAAGTATGACCTCTGGTTTTATTTGTAGATGAAGTGAAGTCACAGATGAAAGTTGTTACAAGTTCTTAATTTCTGAAATACCTCTAAATACCTTCACTAGAGGGTTTTTACTATATAGTGATGAAGCAACTGCTTTGAGAGACTGAGAAACCTGGGGCTGTTCAGTCTGGAGAAAAGAAGATTAAGAGGAGATCTTACCAATGTATACAAATATCTGAGTGGGTGGGGACAATCTCTTTTCACCAGTCAGCAGCAGTAAGACAAGGGACACTGGCTACAAATTGGAGCATAGAAGCTATCAGCTTAACATGAGGAGAAACTTCTTTACAGTGAGGGTGACAGAGCACTGCGACAGGCTGCCCAGAGAGGTTATGGAGTCTCCTCCTCTGGAGACTTTCCAAACCCACCTGGATGCATTCCTGTGTGAACTACCCTGGGGGATCCTGCCTTGGCAGAGAGGTTGGACTCAATCTCTGGAGGTGCCTTCCAACCTCTGAAGTTCTGTGATTCTGTTACAGACAGAGATCAAGAGACTGTCTATAATATTGGTTACTGATAATGGTTGTGTGTTTTTTGATCACACTCTTGAGTCCTTTTTTTCCCTACTAGGATTTAGATGCTGATGCCATGTCAGAGGCAAGCATGTTGCTGATGAGTCTTCAGTGTTAAATGTCAAGTGTGGTCAGATGCCTTCTTGACAGTCCTCTGGGATGGAGGGACCAGTTCCCTCCTGTTGCGTGTGTGTGTGTGTACATACACACACATACATATATGTTTTTTATTTTTGCACATCTAATGAGGTGTTCTCCCATAGCTGTCAACTAAAGCTGTATTACAGCTGGGCAGGCCACCTCTCCAGCTAACCTCTCTCTCCTGCTTACCAGGCTCGATGGCAGTATGGAGCCAGCCAACGAAATTCTCGAGTCCGCATCTCACGACCGGCCGTTGGTAGCGCAGACGTACAGTGCTGCTGTGACTAAAGGTACATATGTGCCTTCCTCACCCACAAGGCATGGTAAGGAGAAGGCTGGAAACAGGGCAGAGGGCACCTCTGCCCATTGCCTCATTCTAGATGGCTGCATGAGCTCATCTGCTTCCAACGCCGAGCTTCTCGTAACCGCAGGTGTGATGTGGAGCATTGGTGAGCAGTAGGAAAAGAGCACTTGTGATGTGCAGTAGCCTCCTTTAGATGGATTCATCTCCGCTGCTTCCTGAGTAGAAGTTTGTCTCAGATTGTGGTTGATTAGTGATAGTTGCAGTACCTGCCACATGATTCTTGAGGTGCCCTCACACAATTATTTCATACAGGAATTCTGTATCCAGACCTGATCAAAGCACCTGGGTTATAACCCCTTGGGTTTATTAAACAAGGTTTGGTAAGTATGCCTGTAGTACCTTTATGGGACCTTTTAGCCTGATTTTCTGCTCTGTGAAATTGAGAGGATGACAGTTTGAGAATTTACTGAGTGCTGCAGCTCTTAGTGGAACTTCTGCCATTTTTGTGTGGCAGTCAGGTCAGTGCTTCAACTGCAGAGGAAGAGCAGCCTGCACATACAGCATCAATGCTGCAGTTACTCCTGTAGTGCATGGGTAGGGATTAAGAAGAATGTCAGCCTACCTAAAGCACAAGTTTGTGTTGTGCACAGGGAGGGTAGTTGAACTTTGAGCATAAACTGCTCTTGGCTTGGAGAACCGTGGTCATGATAAAAGCAGTCATAGGGTGGCAGCGACACTGTTGCAGGCAGTGTCTGTTACTTCAGCTCTAATCGCTCTCTTTGGATCCGAGCCCGAGTTTGTACTGTTGATTCCCCAACTGCTTGTTCCTTTCTCCCCAGCCTATAGCGATGACCTGGGTGCCGTGGGCGGGGCTTGCCTGGAAGACGAAACCAGCTCGCTCCGATTGGACGAAGACAGTGAGCATCCTCCCATGATTCTTCGGACAGACTGAACCTTGACCTGTGAACTCACTCCTGAAGCAGAGAACACTGGCTTGATGTTTCCTGAGGAATCTCGTGTTATGCTGCTATGAACTTTGACATGAGCTGGGAGAGAGGATGACAGACTCTTACAGTTTTAAGTCGTAGCTGTAGTTCTATACAATTGGAAAAATACATGGTTTTCAATTCAGTGGCTTTTAATCTTGCTTATCTACTTTAGCTGTGTTTATTTCTTTTTTTTTTTCCCTCTGTTTTGTTGCCAAAACCTACTGTTTGTGCAGCCCTCAGAGCCTACTAGCTTTGCATGCATTCATGTGCCAAGCAAGCATAGGAGGGGGAGAGAGAGAAGCCACTTTATAACAAACCCAAGTTTGTATTTTTTTTACATATGTATATAATACTTAGCTTATATAAAGGAAGGAGCAGAGAAGAGGTTCTTGAAGCTGAGATGAGTTCTGCACTGACAAAGGTCCAAATGGTTTCCTGTGCATGGGCTTGCAGGCATACCTAGTGACTGACATGCAGCCTTTCAAATGCAGTGGCCTGGTGGTTTGGGTGGGGGTTTTTTTTTTTGGGTTCTCCCTCCCCTTTCCTGGACCATTTTGTTAATTAAAATTCCTTCTGAATGTTGTTGTGTATTTGTGGGACTGTTCTGTTTGTTGGGATGGAAAACTGAAAGTGTTGCCCTGCGTAAGGATCTAGAATATAGAAAGTGCCTTTACAGAGAAGAAAAGGAATTGCTGCAGGAAGAAAGCTGGAAGGAAGGAGGAGTTGTGAGAGACTCTCGTGTGTGCACCTTTAGTGCTTGAGTTCCCAAAGTCCATTTTGGCTTGTGGGGATATTTTAGAGAAGACTTGGAATGCACTTTCTTTCTCTCCTGTAGATTGTCTCGTTTCCTTGGCAGAGTAGCAATAACCTTTTTTTATACTTTTTTTATATGTTGCAAATCAAGGTTTTTGTCAGGCTGGAGGGAAGTCCCTACAGAGTGTGGCAAGCCCTGCTCTTAGCACAGCCTGAAGGTTCTCAGCTGGAAGGCGTAGCTCTCACTTCCTGCTTCCCTTCAGTCTGGGCCTGAATGATCTGCTCTAAGTGAAGGTTGATGATTTTTGTTTTCCAGATACTTATGTAAATATAAATGATTTTGAAAGATTAGTTTTTCTTCAGGGTCTATTCTGATGGGTGATAATGCTTTGCTTTTAATGTTTGCTTTGGGTTTTTATTTTCCCTTTCATCAAAGTACCTCTTTTGATACCCTCCAAGGACTGGTTGTCTCTTTTGGCAGTTTTGGGATAAATCCTGAACTGCCTTGACCCTGGCAAGGGCTCACCAAAGCTGAGCAATGCTCCAGACTATTTTTAGGGTTGCAATGTGCCTTCTCTTCAGTTTTGGATAACAGTGAGCAAGTGATTAGCAAAGTGCTTAGTGAGTGTTACTTTCCTTTGCCAAAGCCTGCCTTGCCTTTTGTGTGGCAACGTGGGTTACTTCCTTTACTGACTGCTGGTGAAGAAACAAAAGCAGAAACAGGCAAGGAAACTGTGTATCTTGAGAGGAGGACAGAAACTGTGTGAACTCCCTACCACAACTAGGCACTGATGTGCTTTTAGGATTTGGTACTGTTGACAGGTCTCTGGAGGAATAGCAGGTTGCACTGTTTGTTCTCAAAGCCCTCTGTGAGCTTCCCCTTCTTCTAACAGCACAGAAGCATGTGGTAGGCCCTGCCAAGAGAGGTGCCTATATTGGTGAAGCTCCTGTTAGTCCATGTAAGTGGAAGATGCTTTTGCATGAGCACATATGGGAGAGAAGGGACCAGGCTTGCTTGTTCACTGAAAACCCTTGGCTGTCCAGAGTTGGCTGGAGTGGCTTGTGGTGTCCTCTCCAGAGCCAGGCACATTCACAGCAAACCACTGGGCCATGCCAACATCTCCTCTAGTCTCTTGACTTTAAGCTCTGGCTGACAACTAAATTCCCTAGTCTGGGATTGGGTTAGTTGGTTTTTTTTTGTTGTTGTTACTGGAAGTGCTATCAGCTTTGCTGTGGAGCTCCTAACTGCAGAGTCTCAAAGTAAACACAAGCTTAGTGAGCTTCGTTGGCAAACTGAACCACCCAGGAGCTGTCAGATGTCTGCTCCTTCCAGGCTGAAGCTGGTAACATTTCTGATAACACACTTTGGAGGCTTGGCATAGACTCCACAAGCAGAGTTAGCAGTAAACACATGTAAGCAACAGAGGTCTGATAAGCACACAGGTCTTACAACTCAGGTGTAACAAAGGCCGTGTTACACAGTGAGAGATACCCTTTAATGTCATTAACTTCTACTGCTGAAAATTGAGATCATTTATTGTGCTAATCTCACCCCCTTCTTAGTTTTCACACCTTCCACAGGTGAGCTGGAGGTCCCACATTCACTGTGTTTGTGTCTTCCATATGCTGTAGCCTGCTCCCGAACCACTCACTGGCTGGAATTGCTGTGCCCTGCTTGGTTCACTCTTAAGTAGAAGCTGGAAGCCAGTTGAAGCATCTTTTTGTTGTTGTAACTGGGAAAAAATCTTTTGTAGAGAGCGAAAATCATTAATACTCTGGGATTAGTGACCAGCATGGAGCTAGTAGGGTGGAGCAGGTGGCTTCTGGTCCCCACTGAATTGTATTTAAGAGTAGTGACAGTAGCTTGTCTAAAGTTCATTGCATGAGGAGATAAACTTTTTCTCAGATAAAATATGACTGATACCATTTCCCTCTGATGGCCTTAGGCCCTCAGTAACCACCCTGTTGTGGTATGCTACCAAAGCTGGAAACCTTTCAGGTTGGGATTTTATCCCAGTAACACAAAGATGTCTGCTTGGGTTTGCTTTCTTTTAGTTTTATTTGGTTTTGTTTTTTTTTAATCTCAAACATACCAGAAATACTGTTTGCAGCTGCATCCTCACCTGAGTATGGAGCATATGATTGCACTGTTACACTCTGTGGGTCAGGTGGCATTGAAACATTTCTCTCCTGATGGTCTAACAGCCCTGGATTCTCCAGGGGAAGCCAAGGGGGCTGTGGCCATGGGCCTCCAGGCAGGATATGGGAACACCTATGTAGCCCCTCTCGTTTTAGACTGACCTTCCTTGGAAGGACACTTGTGTCTGTCTCTCTCCAGGTACAGATTATATTTCTCCATAGCTTTTCAGGCTCTCTATAGGGTATGGGGCAGAGGTAGACAACTAAAACAACCAAAGCTGGGGTGGGGGGAAGTGTTTAAAAACTTGGAATCCTAAACTCAGGTCTTAGGTTGCAGTGGGATCTGTTCCCAGCGAGTTCCATGGGGAAGGAGCTGTTTCTCTCAACGTGCAATTAGGTAGTGAGTGTGCTGCTGTCTGACATCTGTCTGTTTACCTACTTCATATTTCTAGTTCAGAGGCACAAAGCTTTTATCTGCTCTGGTCTCTTCTTATGTCACTGTTTCCAAAACACGAGTGGCAGATACAAATCTAGCAGTTAAAAGGCTGGGCCTGGCAAAGGAGGAGGAGGAGGAAGTAAAAAGCATAATGAGGTTAGTAAAAGCTGGCTCTTGTGAGGCTGTGTTCAGCAAGGCATTGATGGGAGTGTTCCCTCTGAGATCAGACTTGTGCATGCACCTGGCTGCTGCAGGTCCTACCGGTGAGCCTTGGACCTGTTCCTGCAGAGGGCTGGTGTGAAGGCTGTGGCTTTTCAAATCTGCCTGAATTCATGTAGATATCTGAGAAGACTGTTAATACAGTAACAGATGTCTCCACAGAGGAAATTTGCATCTGACCTGGAACAGCAAAGCGGGGGGAATGAAGAGCCAGCAGCTCATGAGCAGGTTAGCACAGAGCCCTGAAGCTGATCAGCAGAGCACTCACTGCAGCCTGTGCTCTGCTGTCTTGGCTCTCACAATGGCATTAGCACTAGAGCAACACACAGTCAGGTGCAGGGTTTCTTTCCTTGTAGGTGGCTGAGCTATTCAGTGTTCCAGGTGTGCGTGCAGATGCTCTGCTGCTGCTTGCAGGGCAACAAGTGTCTTTGTCCAGAGCTTTGGTGGGGATTTATCGCTGCAGAGGGTTTAGGGGGGCAGTTATTCTGTGCTCCAGCTGTCAGGGCTGACAGTCACCCTGATTTAACCTGCTAACATCTGAGGGCAAGGCAGAGTGTCATCTCCACATGTGCAGAGCAGGCCTTTCTTTTCCTGGAATCTGCTGCGCCGTGAAGGGCTTGCAGTGAAGACAGCAAGGCTCTGGCTGTAAATAAATCTGTTCAGATTCCAGTTGCACAACCAAAGGGATTCAGCAAATTCCTGTTTTTCTAACCATGACATGCCTTCGTGTTAACACTCTCTTCAGATTGGCAACTCTCATCTTGCACTGCCTGGAAAATAAAGGCTGAGAAGTTTTTATTCTGGCTTGAAAATAGCTCCTGCTGTGCTCCCTCCAGATGTCTCAGTGCCATGGCTTGGGCCAGGCAGCTGCAGCCACCTGTGTGCTGCCTCCCCTGCACTGCCTCTGCATGTGTCCAACGCCTTTCTCAGGAGTGGGGACTTGTTCCTGAACCTGTAGCTCTGGGTTTCTACGAGGTGTTGACTCAACCTTTTGTCTACCTGGATCTATTTGCTCTTGCATTTGCTTCTTCCTCACCTGGAATAAATCCCCTGCATCCTGCAGTGCTCACTTAACTCTGTTCAGTATCTGTGTTGATAAGTGGCAAACTTTGTCTTAACATTCCACCTCACCAAGTGTCCAGCTCTCACTGCTAGCCCATTGCTCTTTGTAATTTTATAACTGCCTAAGAAATTAAATCTGTGTTGTGATAAGTATCCTGTGTCTTATTCCTTTTGTTTGCTGCTCGGAGACGGGGCTGGATAAGATCAGAGTGGTGCTTGGTGTGTTCTATACACGGTGGCCCAAACCCAAATGCCAGCAGTAATGAGCCCTCAGTCTGAGCTGTGCTTTGTGGCTGCTCTCACCAGGCACTGTCAGCCTGGACTTTGCAGGGACCAGGAAAAGATTAGCTGAGTTTCTCCTGGCACATCTGGCTTGCAAATGTAGTTTTCCCTCTTGTTCCTTCTTAAAGCTGCTCTTTTGAGGGCTTGCACTCATGCATTTTTCTCCTGCTGCTCAGGTGAGTTCAGATAACTTGCTTTACTCTTCCTTTTATGGGATGCAGTTCAAGTAGTCCTTTCAAACAGGCACCTTGCTGTGCTGTCACTCCAAGCTTGTTGCTTCTCAACTTCAAGCCTCGGAGGAAGATCAGGAGTGAGCCCATGCAGATGAGTGAGGAGGCATCTCCTGCTTCTGTGCGTCCTCTTCCTTTTGCAAAGCCACGACAAAACACTTTGATCGAGGTGGATGAGAGGAAAAAAAAAAGCTTTCTGCTTTTGCTGGCAATGGTGGAGCATACAGTGATGAAGACTCCCCTTGTTCTCCTGCCTGCCTGTTGCATAGAGAGGCCACAGCTGTGAAACTGCAGACGTCTCCTCTCCTGATGTAGCTCTGGAGGGCAATGCTGCCCTGTCAGTGCCGTTTGTGTGCCTGCAGTTGCTTCAGGCAAAATTGGCTCTGTTAGCTCAGATGAGTGTTTCTAAACTGTTCATTCGGCTGCTGGTGACATTTCCCGTCTTCTGCCCGCAGCAAACTGAAGATCTCAGAGGAGCTGCTGCTAGGTTCGGTAAGTGGCAGCAACTCCCAGCCGTAGTGGTGATGCCAACAACTGTCCCCCATACCCTGAGTGGATGTGATCATCCAGAAACATTGATGTTCTGGGGAGGGTCTCGCTGCTCCCCCGCTGCTGCCCTAGGAGAGCAAAGCAGAATGCTTCCTGGTAAGCGTGGGGGGGAAATTGTCGGTAATGGGTCAAACCCAGCCCTGTTGTGTTCTGCCTGGCAACCTCCTGTGTGTCTGCTCTTACGGAGTGCCCCATTAAGCCTGAATTCCCAGGGAAGGGACTGAGAAATCTCATCTCCAATTAATCTTATTACAGGTGTAGAATGGACCTATACCCATCTTCCTTCCCAGGGTTCTCGTGGTAGTGGATTGGCTTTTGGCTTTAGCCATGCTGTGGTTGTCTACCGTGTGACCATGTGCTGAGACCCTTTGCTAGGTAGGGCTCAAGTCCAAGATGAAATGACTTGGAGCAAGAGCCCAACTCTGGCATAAGCAACCTGATTTCTTGAGCTGTGGCTGTGCTGAGCATGCTGCTTTCCCCCACCTCAAGCCTTGTTTGCCTCCTTTGCAGCATCCCTGATTCCTCAGAGCAAGCAGGTAGAAAACAGATGCTGGGGTGGTGCCGAGGGAGCAACAGGCATAGGTGAACACCAAAGCTTCTCTGATCCTCTGTTTGGGAGCAGCTTGTTCTCCTGCAGCACCCATGCCTGGTTGAATGTGCTCTTGTCCCTGAACATGCACCTTTCACAGCTAACCTGGCCCTGGAAAAGTCCCAGCCAGGCCCTTGGCAGAGTAGTCTTCCCTAATTAATGGTGCAATCTGAGCTAATGAGGCCTTTCTGCCCAACCCACTGGAGCTGAGGAAATTGATCCCTGCTGTTCCAGTGTGGCTTGGGTTTGGTTTTTCAGCCGTTGAGTTTGATTAAGTTAAAGGTTATTATAAAGGATTTGGAGATGGCTGAGTGCAGCTAAGGCCATAAAACAGGCTGGAGGTCTGTGACAGGGTTTAGATGTTCTGGATGTTTTTTGTAGGGGCAAGGAAGGTGCTGGGAGAGGAAGAGAGACTTGTGTGTGTGATGGGGCTGTGCTGAGGGACACGGAAACAGACCTACCTTGTCCCTACCGTGGCTACAGCCTGTCACCTTTAGGTGCCAGTGTGGCATGGACCTGCTCAGCATCTCCCTTGGCGCCCCCTTCCCCTCCTGCCTGCTCAGGGCAGCAGAACCTGATGCTTCTCAGAGCAGGGCAGTGGGAGCGATGTCCCTGTGGCAGCCTGTGCCTCCTGACTGAGGCTGAGGACCCGGGGGGG
>VWYK01048307.1:3598-16521 GCA_013399775.1 Semnornis frantzii
CTTAGTGCCATGGTCTGGTTGATTGGCTAGGGCTGGGTGCTAGGTTGGGCTGGATGAGCTTGGAGGTCTCTTCCAACCTGGTTGATTCTATGATTCTAAGGGAAGACAAGAGCCATAATAAACAGTTGTGGATTTGTTCAATTTCAGATTAAGGAACCTTTTTTTTTCCCCCTCAAATGACCAATCATGGTCATCCAGAAGAAACCAAAAAGGTTTTTGAATCTCACTTAGTGTGGGAAATAACAAAAACCATTTAAATTAATAATATGTCCTTCCAAGCCTGTTACAAAAGAAAGCAGAAGGGGATTTTAATGAGAGCATACTTGTGCTGCTCCTGTGAAGTAGGAGTGTGTTGATAGTGGTAGCTGGTTCTAAATGATTCTTCCCTTGTGCTGCATTGCAGTGTTATACTGGAAAGGCTGATGCTGCTGGACCTGATGGAAAACTAGAGCTGCACAATGAGATTAGGTCAAGTAACAATACTACCAGGGTTTCTTAAGCAAATTTTTCTGCATACTGAATCCTTCCTCTCTCCCTTTGTGCCTCATTCCAATGTGTTCTTCCATGAGTGCATCAGCCTTTGACTTGAATTGACAAAAAACATGTGTACTGAATTCATTGAGTTACTCTTACAGTTCATGCAGTGGCAAGTGATGATTTTGTTGGGGATGCCAGCAAATGAAACTTAAATCTGATTTCTGATTGCTGGTGTGACATGCTTACAATTTGATTCTGGTCTACTGCAGATTTCTGTGTGTCCTTTTTTGGTGGGGAAAACAAGCAACAAGGAATCTTTCCTGTTTCCCTTTCTGTCTGTTGTGATGGTGCCTGTGCTCTCTTAGAGCATTCATAGTAACTGCTGCCAGCACATGATCCCATATAAGAAATAACCTGAAAGGGGTTAGCAATATAGAACACTCCTGTCTATTAAAATCCTCATGATAACACTTCTGAAATGTTCCCAGTAGCTGAAGCATGAAAAGTAGAAAGCCAGAGTCCCAAAATATGCTTGAGGAAATAGCATGGTGAAAAGGAGTTTCAGGTTACAGGGAAGTGAGTTCTACCTAAGCTGGTATGGAATTAAGTTTCTGGCACTGAAATGAGTTGGAGATGTTTTAAACCAAAGCCTAACAAGGATTTTTTTCAGTCTTCAGTCAGAAGACTCCAACAGAGAAGTTGCATCATCTTTGTAATGCAAAAAGACAGATTTTAATATATTTTGGGTAGGAAGCAGTGGGGAGAAAAAAGGAAACCACAAAAGCTGTAATGGAGTGTTCATAAAATTCAGAGCAAGATGGAAGAAGTCTTTGAAAGGGCTTTCTGGAGATGACCTAGTCTGAGCTTGAGGTTTTGCTGAGAAGGTGTCACCAAGAAACCACAGTACCAATGTTCCAGTTGTGTAGAAGTATCTGAGAAAAACTCATGAGCAAAAATCAGAATCAAAGGAGGTAAGTAAATGAATGCTGTTAACAGGTAACAGAGAATCAGTAGTAACCTGAAATACTATGCCTGCATATAGAGCATGGTAATAGAGACAGAGCCACTGATACGGTGTCAGAGCACCAGGGGTTGAGGACTGAAAGTGAGCACCACTGGTAGACTGCAGCAGTGTCAGTCTAAGTCACCAGGAACATCATGAGAAAAATACATGTTGAGTTGTACACCATACTACCCTGCCAAGTGTCTCATCCAAGACCTCAAAAGGAGAGGCAGTCCCTGGGAAACTGCACAGAATCTGAATGCTACATCTGAAAGGCACTCAGCAAGAGCCTCCTGAACACCAAATCCAATGCCCTTGTAAGGTGTAAAAGCAGGAAAGCAATTGGTCACAGTAAACTGTGCAGAAAAACAACAGCACTAAGAATTGCACTGAAGTGAGGAAACTGGTAAAGTGTTTTCAAGCAGTGTGAAAATTGCTAAATTCACAGTAGTGGCCCTTTAAAGGCAACTCCCCTTTCCAAAGCAAGCCTTGACAGCCAGCCAAGACATGAGCAAATCTTAGAAAAATGCACATTGTGTCTAAAGAGGGAAAAGAGAAAAGAACATCATATTCTGGTAAGTTCATCTCAAGCCACAATGAAGTAGGCCACGGGACTCAGTGAGAAGCATTTGCACCAAAACTGGCAAGGCTGGCAATAAAAACTCCATCAGCAAGCTGTATGTAAGGCCACATGTAGAAAAAGATACAAAAAAAGAAAAGAAAAAAAAAAAAAAAAAAGCTTGACAGACTCCATCAGTAAAAGCCAAAAAATTCTAAGTAACTACTGAGTAAATATCTCTTATGAAAGCATTGAGGGAAAGCTCAATGTAGAGCCTGTTTCAGCATAGAAACTTCTGAAATTAGACTGTAGAAAACGCAGGGGGAAAGTCCAGAAATAATATAAAACCAGATGCATCAGGTGCTGTTCACTTAAAACTCAGGTAGATCTCAAAATAGGATATTGCTGTATGATTAAATGTGATGGTAAATTGTCTTTAAAGTCAGTCCCACTACCAGAAGAATGGAAAGTTGTAAATGTGATATTTTCTGGAAGTCTCCCTGGTAAATCCATAGAAATGCAAACCAGTAACTCTCACTTCTTTACTGGATAAAGCAATAGAAGTGCTGGAAAGGAGGAGAGAGAGAGAAAGGAGTGAGAGAAGGAGAGAGAGAGAGGAAAAGATATTATCTGTTTTGTATTGGGGAAAAGTGAGCATGGATTATGGAGATTTAAGTTATACTTCCTATTTATCTGCTTTTCTGGAAGGACTTGATGAACCTGTTAATAACTGATTCAGTTGAAAAGAACCCAAAATACTTCAACTGTATTTAAAAGAAAACAAAACAAAACAAAAAAAAAAAACAACCAACAAACCCACAACACACCCAGCTCTCAAAGGAAAAAACAAACAAACAAAAACCAAACAAAAAAAACCCAAACAAAAGACCAAACAAACAAAAAATACCAGCCACAAACCAAGCAGCAAACTTTTGGTGTCAGGAGAAAACCTGTGCCTGTCTCTGACAGATTCTGCACTGTATCAGGCTCCCCTTCCCCATCCCTGATGACAGATGCTGCCTCATCCGCTGCTGGGGCAGCTCACTTAAGGGCTGTGTGCTAGCCTTTGCCATGCACAAGGTCCTCTAACCCAGGCCATTTGATCTGCGTTTAGCAGAAACTGTGCTGGGATGACAAACTCTCCCTTAAGAAGGAGCCACTAAAAGCAATTTAGTATCCCTCCTCCAAGCATGATGGAGAAATCTCTGCCTTTATTTTCTCAGTGCAGAATACTTGGGTCCATTTTTCCCTCAAGCCACAACTTGTCCCATGTGCTTGTCTTCTTCTGCCCTTCCACTGCATCTCACCTTAGGCTTTTGACTGGCTGCAGCTTGGGTTTTGGCACAGGAAGCAAAAGTGATGTACTAAAAGAGAGCATCGCAGTCCCTCTGAGGTGGCCATCATTGCTCTGCTATCGTTAATCTCTCTTGAAAGGGTCATTGGCATTAAGTCAAAGAGAATCAGTGATTTCACTCAACTGAAATTGCCACTGAGAATGCCACACTGCAACACTTTCAGGCCGCTGGGTGGCGCAAGAGAGGCCCATACCCAAGGTAGTAGTGATCCCGAGAGGGCAGCACTTCAATTCCCGCTTCTCTGCAAATGGCCAATAAATCTCATTGAATGACAGATGCTTAGGTTTCAGAAGGACAGTGAAGGAGAAAATTCGTAGCTGGTACTATTCCAAGAACCTGGGCAGTACAGTGACTTGGTACATGTATAAAGGTCCAGGTGACACTGAGTGAGCAGGCTTGCTGTTTGGGCTAGCGTCCTGGTTCTGCCAGGACAGAATCCCAGAGAAGCCATGGTTTGCAGGCTGTTAGCAGCTTGCAGTCAGTCAGGGCAGCTGACCTGAGCTGCCTACAGCTGTGTCCCAGACCATGACTATCAGCTCAGTATAAAGGGGAAAGTTGCTGAGGAGAGGTGAGCCTTTTGCTTAGGGTCCCCTACAATGGCTCTGCTCCTCTTTTCTCCTGCTTCTGAGAACTGATTTCTCATTTAGTATGACCACTGAACCCTTGCTGGGCTAAGTATAAATTTTTGTATTTGCCCAGGTATTAGCTTGGCTATTTCATTAAATCAATTTCCCTTTCAATCCCCGGGTCTTCCCTCCTTTTCCTGATTCCCCTTCCCTACTGGGGAGGGGTCATTGGCATTAAGAGCAGCTGCTGCAGCCTAGCCCCAGGTCCAGTCTGGGTTTAGGCAGTTAGGCTATGCACTGTTTCACAACTTGTGTTTATCTTTCTTTTATGTCCTCTTCATGTGGTTTCTGCAGCAAAGTGAATGTAACTGTGTGCATCTGGTTTATGTGCCGTGAATCTTTCCATTGTGTGATGGAACTGTAAAAATAAACCCAGAAAACAACCAACTCAAAAAACAGACAAAAAAAAACCCCAGTAATGCAGGCAAAAATACCTAAACGAAAAGTTTCCTGTGATGAAAGGCTGCCCAGGGGGGTGTGGATTCTCTCTCTCTGGCGATACTCAAGACCCCCCTGGGTGTGTTCCTGTGTGATCTGCTCTAGGTGATCCTGCTCTGGCAAGAGGGGCTGGACTGGATGAGCTTTTGAGGTGCCTTCCAGCTCCTGACATTCTGTGATTCTGTGAAAGCAAAACCTTTGTCTTACACTCTGACCTCGGTGCAACCATACTGGAGTGAGGGAGCAGAAATTCATATCCTGGAATGATTTCTTGGCACTGAGAAAAATGATCTCTGGTTATATTGGCATCAGTGAGCGGTGGCGTGAGAGTGGAGCAAGGTAACTGATGCTGAGGGTTCAGTGCCTGTGTTGCAGATGCTTTACCTGCCCAGCTTTAGAAGCAGCCTAGATTGGTCCTGTGGGCTGTGACATGTAAGGAACTGGAGAAAAAAAAAATATCAACTCTGAGAGCACACTTTCTGGTTTAATTGTATCCAAAAAGAATCTGTTGTGACTCGTCTGGGGCGGGAATTGAAGCACAGTGAGTGGGGATGATTTAAAGATGACCTTAACCACAGGGCAGACACCTGTGGGTGACAACCTGTGGCTGTGACTTCCCCTGATGAGAAAAGGATAACAAAATTCAACCAGAATTGCAGAGAAGCTTGGTTTGGTAGACTTCTAATGGGATTTATGAACAAAAAGGAAAGGACGTATTTATACTACGTGTGATAGCATAGTTAAGTTGTTTTTTACTGATGCTCCAGTTGTCCACACTTTTATGGCTGCAATTCTTTGTTATTCTGGATTCCATTTGGATCAACCCTGTAAAGCAAAAAATTGTGAGAGAAGAACCTCAGCATGGGAACAGTTAAAATCACTGCAGCAACTTTAATTACACTCAAGCACTCATCCTTTTCAGTACAATATTTAAGCCTAATTTAACTAAAAAGCAACTAGGGAGGGAAAAAAAGCACTATCTGATTCAGTATATATTCTGGTTGGTTGTTCTCAGTTATGTATTTTAAGAAGCAAACCAGCTACACAACCTCCTCTTAATGTTGTGCTAATCTGTTTAGAAGATTGCTTCTTTGTGTCTGCAAGACCCTCAAGCTGAAGGATTCTGCCAACTTACAGAAGTAGCTCAGCTTTGCAAGCCGAGTCAGTTTCACTTGAATATTTTAGAGATCACCTTGGGGGGAAAAATACAACAGAACAAAAACCAAACCAAAACAATTAATCAACCAACCAGGAGTAAAAATATTCTGCTTGGACATCTCTCATATATGTCTTTATTTTCACATACATCTAGTTTTCATTTAAGTTTTTTTTTGTTTTTTTTTTTTACTTCATACAGAAAGAAGAAACAAGTGAGGAAAAGTTTCATAGTACAGGTATGATCTTTGGTTCCAGAGTTTTCATGTTGTTTCATATCTCTCAATGCTCAGTGAAGTTCAGCATGTCCAAACCTGAAGATCCTCCCTGAAATGACACTTCCAACTTCTGTGGTTTTAACCGCTAGCATTAATGAATATATAATGTCTTCTTTCTAGAGCAAATGGTTCATTCTAAAGTGAGCTTCTCTAGCTTGTCCTATCAGCAGTTTCCCATCCCCAGAGCTGGAAGCACAAAACCAGAGGAAAAGTATGGGATAAACCTGCTGATAAAAAGACACAGAGGCTGTGTGGAGATCCAGGCGTCTGTGCTGCCGTGTCACAGGGGAGGAATGTGGAGTCTCGCTCATTCCTTCATTCATTGGCAAAGTGCCCAAGGAGCTGGTGCAACTGGTGTTGGAACAGTGGCTTGACCACAGCCCCATCCTCTGCACAATAGTACATAGGAGGTATCAACATTACCCTGATGGTGTACCTAATGGAGAGATGAGACTTCAACACCCAACAGCAGGGATCGATTAATAGGTTTGTCCTCCTTGCCTCTGCACCCCTGAGAGGGGCAACTCTTGGTAAGTTTTGTGACCTTGACTAATCCAAATGCTTCCCCAGGAGACTTTAGGCATGGGCTTGCAGTTGTATTTCAGAGCTCTAGAGCTCTTCTGCGGTTTAGTGCATTTATCACCAATGCTCTTCAAGAACCTGTGAATGTTGTGTGCCGATGAACCCTGCTATTCATGTACCAAACTGTTTCTGCCAAATCTGGCTGGACCTCCACATTGTTGTGCATCTTGTGTCAGACCTGGAGTCATTGCAGTCATTGCTAGACCTATTGAGAGCTACCTCTCGTCTCTGAGGATGGCTGGAACAGAAGAGGATTCATCGCTTACCTAATTTATCCTTCACTAAATGCAACACCCAGCTACCTGCTGCTGAGTGCCACAATGCACTAAATATATTCCCTCGCCTAGCTCTTACCAGCACATGCTGTGTGTCCTCATCTGTACTTTCCTTCAAAAAATCTCACTGAATTAGCAAAGACTGGTAAGAGGATTTTCCTAATGGAGTTAATTATTCACTTTGAAAGAATATCTGTAGGTGTAGGAAGAAAGCAGTGGTGTTCTGCTTGCTGCCTGCTGTTGTCTCTTTTGAAAGGGTGTTGGCTCTCCAGTAGCTGCCTTTCCTTGCTCTGAGGTAAGTTATACACAACATCTTGTAGGATTAGTAAATGTCTCCTCCTAGTATGTCCCTCTCATGACAAACATTGAAGTACAGCTGGAAACTACATGACTTGATTTATTAAGATATTACAGTAAAATATTTGGGCTGCTTCTGTGAATGCCTCAGAAGGGATGTACCTCTGGAATGAATGCTCTGGTCCAGCATTGGAACAGGCTGCCCAGAGAACTGAGACTGTTCAAGAAATGTGTAGACATGGCACCTCAGGATATGGTTTGGTGGGCAGGGTGGTGTCATGTTGATGGTTGGACTTGACGATTTTAGAGGTCTCTTTTCCAGTCTGCTGTGACTTATAGATGCAGTGATGTAACTGTCATGTGCACAATGGATTACCAATGTAAGAATGACATCAAATTGTTGTTGTGATCCTCTTAGGTGGGATAGTGAGAAATATTTTTTAAAAATTAAACCTTCTGAACTGATGGTCTTGAGCAATATGTGTAGGGCTTCATGGTGACACAGGCATTACTTCTGCTGCCCGTACGATTCACCTGCTGCACCTCCTTAAGTATTCATCATGTCTATCTGCCTAAACCACACTGGCTGAACTAGATACCACAGCATCATTTGATATGCATCCCAGCTTCTTCTCCCCTTTCCAGCACTTGGCCTTTCAGGCACTTAACAGCATCTGCCTGGCTAGGCATTTACTTGATAATCTTATTGGAGGCTTTTCTTGGAAGTGATTCTGTCCCAAATTCTATCCATTTAAAAATGTTAGCTTTAACATAGCACATGGCTATAGACAATTGTTGGCCTTCCGGTATCTGAAGGGGGATACAAGAAGGCTGGTGAGGGACTTCTTAGGATGTCAGGTAGTGATAGCACTAGGGAGAATGGAGCAAAACCAGAAGTGAGTATTCATATTGGATGTTGTCGTGGTAGGCCTAGGCAAGCCAAATTGGGTTTATACCTTTCCTGGCTTGCCCAGACATATTTTTCTGCTTTCCTCCTGCTGTTTTGGGGGAGAGCAACGGCGGGAAAAGGGACAAAGGGCCTGGCGCCACTGAGTCTGGGGTCCCTTGCCTGACCAGACCCTGTGGTAAACAGGGTGCACGGGGCAGCCTTGTGCAGGGCCCGTGTTCTTCCCGAAGAAGGGTGGAGCAGGCCTATGGTTCCACCTAATATGGGCAAATCTTGGCTAACTGCCATTTCATTGGCTGTCCAGTGTCCAAAGGGCATTGATCTCGGGCTGTATTGCATAAAAGGGAGGTCAGCAGAGAGCACGCTGCCTTTCGCCTTTCGCCTTTCGCTAGCCTTTAGCCTTTGCCATTACACGGTGTGCCGTGCCCGTGCCCGTGCCTGTGATACCGCCATGCCTACACGCATTTGGCCTGCACCGCCAGCGTGACTGGAAGACGTCCTGCCTATACCTGAAAGCCTTCTGCCCAGACGGAAGCCCTGGAGAGAATATCATCCAGAGAACCAGGAACAGGTCAGAGATCGTCTGCCTCCTTCCCCAGAAGCCCAGGGGAGACTCTAAAGCCGCTGACGGCTACCGACAGTAACCCCGCCTTGGGTACTGTCAGATAATAATTTTGTGGGTAAATGCCAAAGCCTCTTGTAATTATTAATAGCCTTCTGCCCTAAGCAGAAAGTTGTTCTTTATGTCCTATGCTTACCTAGTGAGCAAGCGGTATACTGACCGCAAACCCTTCTCTTCCAGTTCATATCGAGTTTAATTAATGCTATATATTAATAACTATTCCAGATCCTGTTATAACCTGTACATAGTTTCCATAAAGTTGCTAAGAACCTGTTAATAATATTATTAAATGGTGATGGGGGTGATGCGAGTTCCGAATATTTAATATTAATAAACTGTTAATATTTTTATATATCGTCTCGCATTAATTAATTTACCCCATCCCTTTACAGATGTTAGGAAAAAATTCTTCACCATGAGGGTGGTGAAGACACTGAAACAGGTTGCCCAGGGAGGTGGTAGAAGCTCCATCCTTGGAAGTTTTTCAGACCAGACTAGATGTGGCTCTGAGCAACCTGATCTAGTGCGAGGTGACAGGAGGTTTGAAATTGGATGATCTTTGCTGTCCCTTCCAACCCTGACAATTCTGTGATTCTGTGGTTTGCCTTAGGAGCAGAACTCTTCCCTCCATTGGTCTGAACAGAGCCTAATTTCTACTCAGAGGTATAACCTGTAGAGGGCTGCAGGGAGAGGAGATGAAACCCACCTTTAATAATTACTACAAAGGCTTTCAAAGGAATTTGATTTCCTCACCAGTGTTAAACACCAGCCTCACGCTTTAATTTTGTTCCCTCTAGGATGCGATACAATTAAAAGGATTAGGCTCAGGACTGTTTCAAAAGGAGCATGTTTTCACTTTCACCTCGTGATACTGATCACTAAGAAAGATACATGCCTTGAAATTCGTATTAAAAACAAATTCAAAGTGGCAGCTACACTGAAAATTCAGCACAAAACTGCTCTGTGTCTTTGCATAGAGAACTGCACATTAAGGTTGGGCAGTACCAAAGCCCACGTTACAAATAAGTTGCTTTGTGTTGCACAGAGCCAAAACACATAGACAGATGCATCCTCTGCCACAGAGTAAGAAATCCTAAGCCAGACCTTATCCAAGTCAAAAAGAAGTTTTTATTGACTTTGATAGTAGCTGGGACAGTCTTCAAAGCTCCAGAACTACAAAGGAGCTTTCTAGTTCTCTGCCACTGTAATTAAAACACCATGAAAACTGTAAACAGTTCCACTTAGGCCTTCACCAAGGACCTTTTTGGATCACATGAAATTATAAGGAAGACCAACATAAACTGGGCATCAATCTGTGGGAACCAGGCAATAGGTTTGATGCCGTTACACTTACTCGTGTGGTCCTTTAGCTCTCATTTCCCATGACAGACTGAAAGCTTTTGTGCAAGTTTTCTTCTAGTTTTGCTTTTTTCTGAATCTGTTTACTTAAGTTAAATGTTCTGTCTTTGTTATAAAGATGTTGATCAATATGGAAAACAGATTCTGTTCATTTGCATCAGGATATGCTTCTATGTGAACATGGACAGCTGCTTCTTCTCTAGTGTTGAGTGTAGTTTACCTCTTCCAGATTCTTTACATAAGGCAATTTTTCAGAGTAATGAATGTTTCAAAAGATGATGTCAGCAGAGGGGTTTTGTCAATTCTTGCTATTGGGTGACCCCACCTTACTGCCCTTCTGACATCTGCAGATTAATTTTGGAGCCCAGGAATTGGCAGCACTGCTCTTTTCGATCAAGATTTCTCAGAGCATGAGAAAAAGTGTCATGTAAACTCTACTTGTGAAGCAATATTTTGATGAGTCATGTAACACAAACCATGACTTGAAATACATTTTTACATCTACACTGCACCATTCTGTCTCAGTTTGCTTCTGCTTCTCTTCATCACATCCCATTGCTCCCTGCTCACCCCTGCATCTCCATATGTCACTGTTACCTTTTACCTCCTACCTAGGTCATTAGGCCCAGATGCAAACAAAAAAGCTCAGCAGCTCAGCCCTGCAGAGCCTCCACTGCTTTGCAAAGTTGGGTCTAGAAAGGGCTGAGACAGTTCCCAAAGTTTCCTGAGCTCTGGGGAGTGGGAGAGGAAGAAAAGACTCCTCAGTATTGCAACCCAGGCTCCCTCAGTCACCTTGTGGAGGCAAGTTTTACAGTGAGCAGATGGGGACTAATGGCAGTGCTTACCCAGTGTATCCCACAGGCACAGGACTTGCAGACACAGAGCAGATCACCATTGTCTAAAGGCTAAGGCTGAGTAGTTGCTGAGCTAATGTGCCACCACCCCAGCAAGCCACTGGGTGACTCTCGGCAGGCCAAAGGCTGACCTCCACTCCTCCTTGCAACAGGGCTGAACCTTTATGTATCTCTTCTGACTCCTTGCTTTTCCCTTGTATTTTGATACATTCTCAGGCCAGTTTTTCCTGTGACATTTCTTCAGTTTGCTGCCTGTGCCTGCTGTTTGATTTTCCATGCTTTGCACAGCATTTCATCTCTCAGGAGCCTGAGCCTGGAGTGTGGAGCTGGGCTCTAGGCTCTATCAAAACCAGCCCCCAGCCCATGGTAGCTCCATCCTGGAGATGAGGGCTGCAGACAGGCTTCCCAGAGTGACTCTGGCTGCAGGCACAGCTCTGCCGGGTGCTGTGCAATGCCGAAGGCAGGGATGGTTTCCTCAGGTGATGTAGGTGTAGCCAGGTGTCACTGAGAAACCAGGACTCAGCACCCAGGCCTTGAATCATGAGCTTTCTCCTCTGAGTGGGAAGAGTGGGAGGTGAGATTGTTATCCTCACCTTGCCTCCTAATGGTCTAGCATTTTGGAACATCCACTCTGCAACAGATGTGGGTCTGAGGCCTCACTCCAATCCTGTGAGAGGGTCGTTAGCACTTGGCTAGAAGGCAGTTAGCTGTGGTCAGCTGCAGCAGCTGCTCCTGGCTTAGCACCCGGCACCTGCCTGCATGGGGCTCTCCAGCAGAGCTCAGCAATGGGATGGAAGCAGCCCATACCTCTGGTAGCTTAGGTTAGTTGCCCTTTGAGAAAGACCAGAAAGGCAAAGCCCTCCAGAAAGAACTAGAGTGTGTCAAGGGGCAGCCCAGGCCATCCCAGGGTACTGTACTAACAGTGGTTAGTCTGTTCTGCTCTCTGGCATCAGAATTTATGCCTTGCTGCCATCTCTCTTCCCCTCCCCTCAGCTCTCCTCTCCTCAGGAAGAACTAAGGTCCCTTCTCATCTCACAGTCTGTGTGCAGCAGGCAGCTTCCAGCTGGCAGGTGGTTGAGAGGCATCTTGAGGCCTGCTGAGGGCTCATAGGCCTGAGGCGATGAGGGACAGCTTTGGCCTGCTCTCGGCCTGCTGGGGTTGGAGGGGTAGAGGATTCTAGAAGGCTTAGATCTGGTAAGCTTGGCCTGGTTTGTGACTGCATTCACTCTACCTGCATGCCTTCTGTACATGTGTACTTGTGAATAGAATCTCCCTTTGAATTTCCAATCAGTGTGCACCATTTCTGGTTTTGCTCCCCAAGAAGAATAAATATCACTGCTGTCCTCTGATATTGGGTAGCTCATGGCCATTAACCCAGCACAATGCCACATCATAGCCTCCACAGACACCCTGCAGAGCATCCTGAGGGAGTCTTCCAGCTGTAGGTGGACCTTACTTCTCCACAGTCACAGAGAAATCCTGCAAATGGGCCAAAAATGTGCAGCCAGGCTGGAATTTCTTGAGGTTTATGGTTTGTCCCTGAAATCTGAGCCTGCTGGCACCCCAAGCCTTTTTGACAAAGGATGGAGGGATCATCTGGGGGAAAAACTCGACACAAATGGTGAATAGGTCTGGTCCTCATGGAGCAAACTAATATTCCTAACCTCCCCGTGAAAATGCTACACTGAGATTTACATCAGTGCACAGTGAAAAATATTCACCGTCAGGTTCTTCTCAAGCCTTTTCTGCAAATCCTTGTTCCTAGCCCCTGAAAATCTTTATTCTAGTACAGCACCAAAGGGCCTGAATGTTCAGTCTGCTCTTTGACCCTGTTCCTCATTTTCCTTAGTGTGACAGATTTTATTTTATCTCTGTTTTACAGGTGTCCAGGGAATACAAAGTCCATGACCATGAAGAAAGAAGTCCATGACCTCTCTCTACAGAGCAATGCATCCATTATTTATTGCACAAGATGTATTCATCTGAAGTAATCTGCAGGTCTTTTTAATTTAATTGATATGTAATAGTTGTTAATTCAGTGGTGATTAAGATTTACTAATGTTTTTCTTCTAAAAGCACTGTTTTTAAGAGACATTCTTAGAAGATATCACAGCCAGAGAGCTGCTGGAGTCTCCA
>VWYK01048415.1:0-16690 GCA_013399775.1 Semnornis frantzii
ATTACGGAGTTTGTGCCATTGAGGTTTGTGCTCTATGAGGTCCCTTCCAACCTTACCATTCTGTGATTCTATGGGAATGAGCCTGGATGTGTTCCGTTGTGATGCACCCAGTGTGAGCCTGGATGCATTCTGGTGTGACCTGCCCTAAACGGTCCTGCTCTGCAGCAGGGCTGGACTCAATGATCTCTGAGGTCACTTCCAACCCCCATCATTCTGTGATCTTCAGCACTACATGGAAAGGTAACCACTGGATAGTGGGACAGACAAAAATACCTGTGGGAACAGAGCAGTGGTTTGACCTCTTGCACTGAAAATCAGTGGCTTGCCTGAGTCCCCCTGCAGTGTTTTAACCTTGTTTCTCTAGATTGGAAAGATCTGCTGGGTCTTAGCTGTGACAGTATTATTCAGGTCCTGAAGTATTCCTGCAAAGTTATTTCTAGTCTAAACAATGTGTCTGCTTTGAAGCCATGAGAGACTCTGTGCATTTCATTTCCTGTTCCAAAGTTGTTGGGTTTTTTTTCCTCTTGCTGTTATATATATATATTTTTTTTTTCTAGATCCTTTCTTCATGCTGATAACTGCTTTTGTATCGAGGCTTATGTCTCATTAGAAAAATAATCAGTAGCATCACCCTTTCTTTAGATTTAGTTCTAGTCTGGGAAGAAAGCAGCAGATTTGGTGAGCTAAAAACCTCCAATTAAGCTCATTCATCCCTGTTCAGTTAAGTACTGTGGTTGCAATTTTCAACAAAGGGAGGCTAAATTCCCCAAATCCAGCTGAAAGTCATTTAGCCTTGTGAATAAGTCGAGCCTTAAATACCTGATTTACTGGATCAGAGGAAATTCAAGCACGGGCTTACCTATCTAGGGTGCTGGTGGAGAAATTACATCTGGCTATAGAAGAAGAGACCACTGAAGATTCATTGGCAGTGGATGAGTGCACACTGTGTTTTTAAAAAACAATCTTGCTGTCTGTTCTGGTTTTGCTGGGGCAGAATCTTCGGCTGGCCATGGGCAGAAGAGCTTTAGCAGTTTTGGCAGCCAGGGCAGGTGAACTGGGCTGGCTCATGGGTGTATCCCACACCATAAACATCATGCTCATTGTAGAAGGCAATGTTTGCTGAGGACAGAGGATGGGATTGGGGCTGAGCTTCAGTCAGGGCTTCTTTCAGCTTTGGATTGCCTCCTGTTTATTTTCACCAGGGTACCTTTGCTAGGGAAAGCATAACTTTGTACACTTTGTATTTACATTGGTATTAGTTTGGCTGTTCCATTAGATTAGTTTTCATATTTCACCCTGTGGGTCTTCTCTCATTTTCTTGGTTCTCTTTCTCTGTTGGTGAGAGGTCATCAGATGTTGGAGCAACTGCTATAGTTTAGTCTTGGCTATGGGCTGAAGTACCTTTTAGCTGACTCAATAACCATGGCACTCAGCTCTGTAAAACTCTGTAAAACTCTGCTCTGAATATGCATGTGGTATATTCTGAAGCCAAGGTATTCACAGCTGAGTGTTGAATTCCCTGATGAAGCAACTTGTTCTTAAAGTCCTTATTCCTGCCCATTTATTTTAATTGATCCCAGGCTGTGCTAAGTTATTTTAATGGTCTCATTATCTCGAACTTCTAATAACTGACTTTTAAAAGGAACATATTTCACAAAGACAACTTCAATAAATAAGATCAAAGCTCTTCTGGCCTGACTGGTTTGGGGTTTGTCCTCTGCAAACAGAGACATATGCCTGATGCATCTTTCAAGAGTGGGAATTGAGGGAAGTCTGTATTAACATTAAAGGTAGGAAAGGTTGGGCTGGTAGAGATGTCAAAAATTCTGTGCTGCTCATCTTCATCTGGGGGGCAGAGGTTTATCAAAAGCAGAGATGAAGTTTTAGGTGAGTAATTCCCATTTTGAAGACCTCTTAGGCTATAGTACAGTGTCCCCTTTGTTTTGAAAGCCTCACCTTTATTAAGAACACAACAATGTGAAAGTGGTAAACAGCAGAAGAAAATGCCAGGCACTGATAATGTCAGCTCCCAGAGCTCTTTTGGTAGCACCTGTGAACCAGAGAGAGTGGAGGGAATGGCCTCTGCAGTCAGCAGTGTGCAGTAGTGACAGCTAAAAGGACAAGGTAAAGGAGAAATTGCCTCATGATTTTTCTAAGCAATACAAAGAGCACTTGTCTTGGTGTGCAGGAGCTCCCAAGAGCACAACACAGTTTTGCAATCAGGTGTTGGAGAGGAACATTCGCAAAAACAGCCTTGCAGTGCTGCTGGGATTTTCATAGCCTACAAGACACAACTCATTATTCAGGTTTTGGTTTTTTGTGGGGTTTTTTTTTTTTTTCCTTTTGCATGGGAGTCACTGGGCATTCAAAGGAGGTTTGCCTTTGACAGGGTGTTTGTTATTAATCTGTTGTCAAAATAGTCTCACTGCCTACAAACGTGATACTGATAGGGATGTTTCTGGAGGAAGGCATTGTCTCTCCTCACCTGCTGTAAAATTCTGGAACTGACACAAAGGTGGAAAAAGTGAATTTGAAATAGCACCCAGATACTGCATTGCTGAGTGGGGTTATGGTTTGGTTGGTTTTTACCTTTTGGGAAGCTGAATTGCTGTGATATCTGATGCTAATAAGCAGGGAGGCCAACAGGACATCAGGAGTGGGATTTGGGTTTACGATTTTGGGTAAAAGCTTGACGGTTCAGAGTTCCTCCTCTTCCTTGTATAGAGATGTGGTATCACATCTCTGAAAGCAAAGAGCATACTTCCATCTTGCTTTGGGAGAGAGCAGAGTTTAATGTGGTTTGTAACCAGCCTTTTCACCGTGGCTCAGTGCTTATAGATTTCTGTTTCTGGTGCAC
Source organism: Semnornis frantzii (assembly GCA_013399775.1). Classification (NCBI taxonomy): domain Eukaryota; kingdom Metazoa; phylum Chordata; class Aves; order Piciformes; family Ramphastidae; genus Semnornis; species Semnornis frantzii. The sequence continues at coordinate 2,858 of VWYK01048415.1, forward strand.
TATTCTTGTTCCACTTGTGGTGTTCAGCTAGATGTGGGGGTACTCAGCCAGTGCTGGAAATTGAGGTCATAAGGTCTTCAGATTTTACCATCTGTGAGGTAAGAGTAATGTTAGCTATGCAGACTACCCAGCACAGAAACTGGAGGAGATCTACTGATTAATTTTTGTGAATAACTCCAAGGCTGTAAAGTACCCTGTAAGTGATAAATACCAGCATTTTTAACATGACATTTTTGATGGCCCAGGCAGTTTCTCCACTGAGAGGTCCAGCAATGTCAGCCATCAATTTAACAACACAAATCTATCAGGACAGTAATACATTAGCCTCTAGCAATGCTGTGTCCTCCCGTTGCAGTTACCTTGACAAATCACTCAGTTTGGAGGCACTGCATCCAACATTATTTCTCTGACGGTGCTTCATAGATGTGGTGTGTGGAGGCGGAAAGCTTGGCTCAGGGAAAGACCAAGCACTCCAGGGTGCTGCAGGGAGGGACAGTCCCTTAAAGTGACCGAGTGGTGGTCTAAAACATTGCCCTTTCTGTTATCAGAGGGACATATGCCAGAGGATAATCTGAGGAAGTCTGAGTCAAGAGTGGGCCATGCAACCCCAAGAGCTGAAAGAGCTGCTCGTTTACTTCAGCAGATTAGAAGGGAAAGCTGCAGTTTTGTTTTCAGGGAAACCTGGATTATCAGAGTTTGAGGGAGGACAAGTTTTGCTGGTGTTTGATTGGGAGGTGGCTGTTCTGTGCTCTCACATGGAGGGCATAAGCTGTTTGCTGAACCTCTGCTGTATTTCCTCTGGTGGCTGATGATGGGAAGTCTGGCTGCACTGAATGATGGCTCACTCTGTAGCAAAAGCAGGGTAAAGGCAGGTAGGAAGTATCCCTGTGAGACTTGGAGAAAGGCTCAGATCCTCAATCTTGATATTTGAGCTTTTCAAAGTGGATGACCAGGAGCCAAGCTGCACGTATGGCAACATCCGGACTGCGAAGCCCTCCATTAGCAGAGAAATTTTAGTTGTCAGTTAGCTTGGCATCACAGCTGATCTCTACCAGTCTGGTTAACTCTTGCAGCCTGGTGCAGCTGAAGGAATTCAGGCAGCATGGGGCACTGAAGCAATTTGACCAATGTCAGACATAAAGAAGCCTATCAGCAAATCTCTGCCCGTAACTTCTGTCATCTGTTGAGGTTTGCTGTGTCACAGCATTGGTTTTGATGTGTCGGTGGGAGGTTAACAGGTAGATTAGATGATGGCTCAGCAGGTGGCCAAGTGCCACAGGTTTTCCTCTAAGCACGTAGTCCAAAAGTCTAAGAGGACCTGTTCTTCTGCACAAATCCTAACAGAGTTCAGAAAGTTGCTTTTTTTCTGGAGCAAAGGCGCAAATATACATGACAGCCATGAACTCCTGTGCTGCTTCTTCCTTTCTCTAGGGAAAAGATCTTTTGAATAGAAGGAAATAGAGCTCAGTGAGTGTATTTGTGTAGTTTTATAGTTATTTGCCTTTTTTTAAAAAAAAAAAAAAAAGGAGAATTTTTTTGTCTAGGTTATGTCAGTCAACTTAGTGTTGTAGGCTGCAAAACCAATGTTGCCATCAGTGCTAGACAACATAGGGGTGGTTTGATTTCCAAGTTGCTGTTTTCTCCTGTTAAAGATATTACTTCAGTGTTCACTTTTCAAATAATTTTTCTCTTTCCTAAATGTTGTCTCTCCTGTCTTCACATCAGAGCTTGAAAACCATCCTTTTCTTCCAGGTTCACATGGGCAAGGACACCTCACGCTAGATCAGGTTGCTCAGAGCCCCATCCAGCCTGGCCTTAAACACCTCCAGGGATGAGGCTTCTACTACCTCCCTGGGCAACCTGTGTCAGTCTCTAACCACCCTCATGCTGGAGAACTTCTTCCTAACATACAATCTGAATCTACCCACTTCTAGTTTTGCTTCATTCTCCCCAGTCCTATCACTACTTGACATCCTAAAAAGTCCCTCCCCAGCTTTCTAGTAGCCCCCTTCACATATTGAAAGGCCACAATAAGGTCTCCTTGGAGCCTTCTCTTCTCCAGACTGAACAGCCTCAACTCTCTCAACCTGTACTCATAGCAGAGGTGCTCCAGCCCTCTGATTATCCTCAAGCCAGCCACTGCCCAGCCTATATCAGTGCTTGTGATTGCTCCGACCCAGACGCAGGACCTCGTACCTGGTCTTGTTGAACATCCTAGGAAACTTTGCAAAACTGCAGTATGTGTGAAGAAATGTCAAGTCCTTGCTGCTTGTATTCTGGTCAGGGTAGTGGTAGTCTAAGTTTCTCATTCTGCCTGGAGAAACTTTATCCTTTTTGCATATGAAGGACTCCAAAATCAATCTCAAAGTTGTGAGTTTAAACTTTGCAGAAGCTTAACTTCTTACAGCTCGCATTAGCGTGGACATTTGCACCATAGACACTGGGAAAATGTTTTTCCTGACAAAGGTCTATGCACATTGAAAGGCAAATAAACTATCCTGAATAATATTTCATGGTAGAATGAAACACGCACATAGGATTTGTTCCTGGTTTGGTGATAGGTTTCCTGGCTTGTGAGTGACAATGTGTGATGACAATGGAGAAACAAGCTGTGACTGTCCCATGCTTTTCTGCTTTCCTTTGCACTTACGAAAGCAAAGGAACACTACCTGGCACCACTGGCAGCACTGAGTACGAAGAGCTCGTCTTTGCTGGCACGCAGGACTTTAGTCTGTCATTCTGGAACTGACCAGAGCTGTGGGGGTGTGTTATCATAGTGCCAACAAGTCTGAGTCAGTGCATGCTCACAGCTCCTCTGGTCTTGGCAGAGCCTGTTCAGGTCAGTCAGCAAGATGTATGGGCTTACAGGAGAGAAAAAACTGTGGAACACCTGCCCAGTCTGGGATTTGTGTTCCCAGTGCAGAGCAGGATTTAGATTTTCCATCTCCTCTCCAGCCTCATCAGCACTGCAGCTGTCTGTCACCCCTCCAGAAATTCAGAACAAACTGTAGTAACTGCAAGTCCTTAGAGGCTTGGGGACCACCTTCAAGTTGCTAACATGGCAAAACCTGGTGTCCTTCTCTTCACTTGCTGCTGCTACCTAGGTCAGCTAGACTGCATTGTTGCAGGTGCTCTCACACATCACACCCTCCCACCATTGCAGCTGCAGTGCTGGACTGAAATAGAGGTTGTCTTCTGGGAGTGGGAGCAGAACAGAGAGCAGTAGGCTGGGCACTTTATATTCAGGAGCTTGTTTGTGTCCATGTACTGCCTTGATGACAGAGTCAAGATTTGAATCCAAGCCCTTTGATTCACTCCCAAAATAAGAAGTGGCACTACACACCCTCCTGAGCTGCTTGATAGCATAACAATAAGCATAATCATTTTATTGGCAAGGCAGCCTCTGCCAGGATGCCAGCAACACTCCACCAACAGGTCTGAAAGCAACAGAAAATGAAAGCACAGTGCAAAATTATAGAATCACAGAATAGGGGTTGGAAGAGACCTCAAAAGCTCATCCAGGCCATCCCCTCTCCCAGGGCAGGATCACCTAGAGCAGATCACACAGGAACACATCCAGGCAAGTTTTGGGTGTCACTTGAGAATGTCTCCACAACTTCTCTGGGCAGCCTGTTCCAGGGCTCTGGCACCCTCACAGCGGAAAAGTTTTTCGTTATATTCACATGGAACTCCCTCTGCTCCAGCTTGCCCCCACTGCCCCTTGGCCTATCATCGGGCATCACTGAGCAGAGCCTGGCTCTGTCCTCCTGACACTGCCCTGCACATCTTTATCAACACACCTCAGGCTCCTCTGCTCCAAGCTCAAGAGCCCCAGCTCCCTCAGCCTGTCCTCAGCAGGCAGATGTTCCACTGCCTGCAGCAGCTCTGTGGCTCTGCACCAGACTCCTTCAAGCAGTTCCCTGAGGTCCTTCTTGAACTGAGGGGCCCAGATTTGACACAATATTCCAGATTACATCGATTTAGTGGCTCCCAGAGAGAAGCCATGGCTCTGATCCTGCAAAAACCTGAAAACCTATTTAACTTTCAGCCTCCCAAAAAGCCTCCCTGACTACTGCACTCCCTTGTACAAAGCTGCAAAGGGAGCTTTAACATTTGTGGAGATGAGCTCTTCAAGCTAAACTCCAGCAAAGCTTTATCCAGCTGAATCTGTACCACATCCCAACTAATGAGCATATGCAATTTTGTGTATAATATTCTTTTGCTTTTGCTTAATTACCAAAATCAGCTCTCACAGGGAGAAAAACTCTCGAGAACAAGAACAAAGTTTACTTTACAGTCATTGCCAATACAACATTATGGTAAAATTCAGATGCCCACTATGTCCAAGTTTTGCACAGAAGCATTTCAGGGAGGGTGAAACCAATTACAGATTTTTTTTTTTTCCCCTGTTTTCCTCCTTCTCTTGGAGTAACAGAGAGATTAATGTTGAGAGTGATAAAAAACCTTGAGCTAAAATAATAATAATTAACTCTGACATTGCATGTAATACCAAGAGAAAACTTTCTTATTATGTATGTTGTCTTTAATTATCATTTAAAAGTTTGAAAGGGAGAAATTAATTATAGTTTTTATCCTGAGATTGGCGAAACTCAAAACATAAAGCTGATAGAGGATGCTCTGGAGAACATCTTACCCACTGTTCAATTTAAACATCGTTTAAGAGCCCAGCCTCCTGATGAGTTGCTTAGATTTCCAGCTCATGATATTCCCTTGTCATTAAAAGCACAGTGTGAGTCCAATTTCCAGACCTTGTGCAAATGGCAGTATCCTTCAGTAACCTGAAATGGAAATGCTCATCATACCTGGCATTTTGGAGTAACTCATTTCTGAGAGCCTATAAACACTTATTTATCTTTCCAGGGTAAAGGTCCTATTGCAGCTTACATCTGAAAACATCACTTTTGGACATGCTTTTCAGCTAATTTGTCATCAGTGCCCATAATCTTTGCAGAAATGCTGTGTTATACCTAATGCCATGCTGTAGAAGCACTGCAGCAGAACAGGAGAGAGCAAAAATGACAATAGCCACCCTGCTTGGAGAGTTACAGATCTAACACTGCTTAGAATGTATCTGCTGCTGCTCCTTCAGTAAACAGAAGCCACTTAAATAATTATTCCTTATCAATAAGCTTAGATACAGTTTACAAACCGTAATATCCATCACATGCCTAATTAAATGAATCAGAGCTTTTCCTTTTTCAGTTGTTGCTAATTACTAAGTGATCTTTAGAACATTCCTGAAGTCTCTAATTATAACTTATCTCTGTCTGTTTGTATAATGGCTAAGCATTGTGACACTGGAGAGCAAACTAATATAATCAAATACAGATGGTATAATCACATAGCCTTTAGCACTGTGGAACTCATCAGGATGGTTGTGCAGGTCCAGGTTCACAGTTAAATGAGTTCTGGAGAAGATATTTTGAGTGAAGGAGGTATTTATTGGTTTGGATTTGAAGATTTGATCACAGAATCAATCGCTCAAGCTGGAAAAGACTCTTGGGATCATCCAGACCAATCATTAACCCTTCTCTACAACATTCACCCTTAAGCCATATCCCCAAGCACCACACCTAGATGACCTTTAAACACAAAACTGTTTATCTTATGATATGACATAAGACTGAGGGAGTTGGGGATGTGCAGTCTGGAGAGGAGAAGGCTCTGAGGTGACTTTATTGTGGCCTTTCAGCATCTGAAGGGGGCTACAAGAAAGCTGGGGAGGGACTCTTCAGGATGCCAGGTAGGGATAGGCCGGGGTGCGGGGGGAATGGAGAAAGCCAGAAATGGGTAGATTCAGATTGGATGTTAGGAAGAAGTTCTTCACCACGAGGGCAATGAGACCCTGGAACAGGTTGCCCAGAAAGGTGGTGGAAGCCTCATCCCTGGAGGTGTTTAAGGCCAGGATGGGTGAAGCTCTGGCCAGCCGGATCTAGTGTGAGGTGTCCCTGCCCCTGGCAGGGGTGTTGGAACTAGATGATCCTTGTGGTCCCTTCCAACTCTGACTGATTCTATGATTCTCCCTCTATAAAATGTGTATATTCTTAACAGAAAATAAAATGCTGCACTCTACAACAGATGAAAAAACAGGGATGGCATCCTTGGACAAGTGAGCTGTAGGTCTTGAGAAGATTAATATTTATTCTAAAGATAAGAGAGAATGCTGCACCATTTCAAGTGTTCTAATTTAAATTAGGTAATTAGTTATTTTAAGTGAGCTTCTGAGATTAATTTCAGGTTCTGTCTGAAATTTTCTCTCAGTCTTACTGTGATTTCTAGGAGAGAAGGAGCCATATCACAGGAGCTCTTCTCTCCACTCTCAGCCCTTTGTGGGGCTTCATTCTGAAGAAAGAATGGTCTGAGCTCCAAGTATTTAAGCTTGCATTCAGAAGCTTTCAGAGCATCTTTCAGCAATGGTGTTATGTGTATTTTTATTTATTTCTACCACATATGTGGACAGGCATAGAGAGAGAGAAAAGATGCTGAAGGGTCTGGAGCACTGCCCTGTGAGGAGAGGCAGGGACCTGGTGAAGAGAAGACTTAGAGGGGATCTAATAAATGTTTATAAATATCTGAGGGCTGGAGGTCAAGAAGGAGGGGACAAACTCTCCTCAGTTGTGTCCCGGGATAAGACAAGAGGCAATGAATATAAACTACAGCACAAGAAGTTCCACCCCAACATGAGGAGAACTTCTTTACTGTAAGGGTCGCAGAGGCCTGGCACAGGCTGCCCAGAATGGTTGTGGAGTCTCCTTCTCTGGAGTTTTTCCAGCCCTGCTTGGCTGTGTTCCTGTGTGACCTGCACTAGATTCTGTGGTCCCGCTCTGGCGCAGGGGTTGGACTTGATGATCTATGGAGGTCCCTTCCAGCCCTTATCATCCTGTGATCCTGTGAAATGCCTGTTCCCTTTTGCAGTGCACTTTATTGTCTAAAGATACATCATTCAAGCATGTGTTCCCTTACTTAGATTGATAATTTTCCAGTTATAGTTCAGGTTAAAAAAGTTAACAGAGATACCAAGTGGCAGTGTTTTGTCATCTGCTGTGGCTGAGCTGCCTCACAAATGGGATCAGTTTGTCCTAAGAACCAAAGCAAAATTGTTTTAGCCTGGTTCTGATCAGGTTTTTGGCAGGATCTGCTGGTGCCATCACCAGATGGTTTTGTTTGTATTATATTTAAATTCATTAACTGAATAGTAAGGGGTTAATACTAAACTCCAGATGCAAAGGACTGAGTCGGGTACTGCCTTTTGGTGTTGGAGCAAGGGCACATGCCCAGTGTAGGGAGGTGAGATTAGGTCTCTGCCACTGACTGCATCTAGAGCAATCCTCTTGTGGCTACAGCACCTTTAAAGAGATGCAATGTAAGTGAATGGCTGAAATGGGCTCTCAGAATCTTAGCCTTGCCTCTTGAGAAGCTGCAGAAGAACTGTTAGTAGGGGGCAGTTTAATTTTTAACCACACCAGGTGGACAGCATAACGCAGAGCTGATATCCTGGGGCTCAGCTGGGAGCACAGGTCCCCAGGCTGCCTGGGACCAGATGTCCTTTGCCTGATTGTGAAGACAACAAGAGCAGTCTTCCTGCAGAGAGGGCAGAAGATGGGCAGGGGTTAGCTCAGGATGCTCTTTGCAGTGAGGAGCACGTAACCAGCTCAGAGGAACATTTTGCTAGAGCATTTCACTAAAGGGCATCCTTCCCCTGATGGAGGATTCTGGACTCCAGCGGTGCCACCACCTCTGCTCTCGCATGGTTCACCCACATCCTGAGAGAGAGGTTTCCCCCGAGTGCAGATGATAAAGTACATCTCTAGCATTAAAGCCCTCTGAAGAGCACAGACCCCCGGTCTCTCAGCCCAGGTAGGATGCTGTCAGCACAAGTTAATCTCTTTTAACACAACCAACACTGAACACTTTGAAGTCCCCAGCAGAAGCACTAGGATATGATACAGCCATCTAGTGCTGCCAGCTCTCCTCTGCTTTCCAGCCCCTGAACTGCAATGCAATTTCCTTAAGGGGAGATTCAGATGTCGTGGTTCGATCCTCAGCATTGGTATACAGAGCAATTTGGAATAAAACAAGGACGTGGTTCTGTGGATACTGTGTGCCCTGGTAAAAGTGTTCAGCCTGTACTTGAATTAGACAATCTCCAGTCTGATTGGGACAGCAATGTGCCCTTGTGGCCTAGAAAGCCAATGGGAGCCTGGGGGCCATTAAGAGGAGTGCGGCCAGCAGATGGAGGGAGGTTCTCCTCCCCCTCTACTCTGCCCCAGTGAGACCTCACCTGGAATATTATATTCAGTTTTGGGCTCCCCAGTTCAGGAGAGACAGGGATCTACTGCAGAAAGTCCCAGAGAGGGCTGTGAAGATGATGAAGGGGCTGGAGCACTGGCTGCCCTGTGGGGAGAGGCTGAGGAACATGGCACTGTTTGATTTAATAAAGAGAAGACTTAGAGAGGATCTAATCAATGTTTATAAATATCTGAGAACTGGGGGTCAGGAAGGAAGGGACAAACTCTTCTCAATTGTGCCCTGGGAGAGGACAAGGGACAATGGATAGCAACTACAGCACAGGAAGTTCCACCTCAACGTGAAGAATTTCTTGACTGTAAGTGTCCCAGAGCACTGGCACAGGCTGCCCAGAGAGGTTGTGAAGTCTCCTTTTCTGGAGACTTTCCAGCCCTGTCTGGATGTGTTCCTGTGTGACCTGTAGTAGATGCTATGGTCCTGCTCTGGCAGGGGCATTGGACTCAATGATCTATAGAGGTCCCTTTCAACCCCTGACATCCTGTGATCCTGAGGACACACATCACACATCTGGTTATTTATATCCTTTTAGGGTGGGTGTGAAGAATTACTTTCAATTAATAAATGCTGGCTTGGTGGTAAAGGAGTTTATCTCTGTTTTGAACTAGGAAATGGCTAACTCAGACAACTGAGTGGAGCCAAGCTCAACAGCTCACGCAGAAGAGAGGAACAGAAAGTCAGCAAGAGACCCAGATAAATCCTTAGAGGACACTTTTTGAGAGGTAAGGGAGTTTTGTTTGCTTTCTTAAGATACTGGGTGAGTTTTATTGGTGTAAGAGGCAGTGGCCTGTTTAAATTAGAATCAAGTCATCATTGGGAAGTTTGTTATTTGGATGGTCATTTAATATTTATGAATTGCCTGTAAATTGCCTGTAAATTAAGAGCTTAATCGTCCAAGAAACTCCACCAGCAAATTCCTCCCCAACAGAAATGCAAAGAGATTTCTCAGCTGTTACCCTAGGGTTGGCTTTTGCCTGTCTTTTAGAAAAAAGAAAACAAACAAACAAAACACACAAAAAAAAAAAACTCCAAAAAACCCCCAACAACCCAAAATCCAAAATACTTGCAAATCTCACAAAGCAATAAATTGCAAATTAATTATGAAACACCCAAAAAGAACAGAAATGCACACCCAGAAGAAATGCCTAGGCAGAAAATTGTAGGAGTGGATTCTTTCCAGAGCTCTAACAGGTCCTGAGACTCGTGGTCATGCCACAGCAGCCCAGTCTCACACAAGCTTCAAAAACCCTCCAGAAGACATAAAAATCTGCAAAAATGTTGCAGTGAAATGGACTCATGCAGCACCCAAACCTTCAGATACTTCTCTGTGGACAGCAAGAGCAGGAAACATTATGTAGAGAGGAATGGATACATCTATACTGACCTATGTTTCCCTCTGGGTTTTATTTAGAATGATAGATTTTCGAATTTAAGGGTATGGATGTTTTCCCAGACTTCCTGTATGGTCGTTTTATCTCTTCTCAGGCTTCCTCACTTCATTTGCCCAGACCAAAAGCAAGTTCCACACTCGTAGCAATGTGTGGAACCAGTTCCTGGGTTTAAAGCTTCTCAGCTGAGAGTAGCAGTTTGCATGGCTCTGTTTTCTGTGAGTCTTGGATCCAGACCCCTTCATCACAGACAGGCAATCCAGGCCATCAACCAGAGCTTGCCTTCAGGTCAGAAACTCTTATCTGTGGTCTGCAAGCAAGCCAGAGGCCAAAGCCAAGCCAGGACATTGGGATGGCAGGGCTCTTCTAGCAGATTCAGAAGCTGAAGTCAAGTCACAGCTACCAACTGTTGGCCAGGGAGGTTAGAGCTCTGGTTGGCTAGATTTCTGCTTCACTTGGAGCACAGTTTGGGTTGCATTGACCTGCTGGGGCAGCAGGCTGCTTATCAACCCACCTGAGCTCACATCATTTAAAGGTAATTTTGAGAGCCTTGAAGTGCCCTCACAACCATTTGGAGAACCTCTGATGACCTTCCATGAGATCACAAGAGCAGGATGAAGTTTAAGTGTCCTCATCAGGTCCTCTGACTGTTCAGGGGACTGGTGCTCAGGTGTTTGTGATTGGGATAGTTGAGATAAGTCATTACTGCAGTTACACTTGCACCTATATGCTGCAGTCCCAAGGAGCCATATTGTGTCTCCTGTAAATGAGAAAGCCACTGAAGACAAAGGCCAACTACAGCTGGCAGCTCCCAGGGCTGCTTCTTGAACTGGCATAGCCTGTTCCTCTAGTTTGCACAGTCAGGTAAATTTTCTTTCTGGCAGCCTCAGCTGATAGTCAGTGTACTGCCCTGCTGATTCTCCCCTTTTAAACTGTGAATTAGCAGAGTCTTGCAGCCACAGGTGAGGTGAAGTTGGCTGATCTTCCCTGCTCCTTGAAAGGACGAGACACATGATCACACAGCTGCGTTTCTTAGAGTGAAAGCCCAAATCTGCACTCTGCTAAGGAGAATATTAAAATGACATCAAAGGTGAAAAAAGAAATTTTCAGGGTGAAAACTCCAATTTCAATGAAATTATAGCAGTAGCCCTAGATAAATGCAAGGGTGGGTTGGCAGTGAGTTTGGAGGCAATCCATTTGCTGATTAAATTTGATTTTGTACGTATAGCCATGCTAAATCCCAATTATCCTTATTCAAGAAAAGCACCTGGATTAATCAGACCTGCCACATCCATCTTTTTCTAATGCCTATTCCACATTTATCTGACTGGCTGTGACTCCTACAGAGGAAAAATTCACCAACTGATTTAAAACACTGATTAGTTTCACAGCTCTCATACTTCTAAGCTGCAGACAGGAAGAGTCAAAATCAGACCTCTCTGCTTTTTTTCCCCTTCCCTCTCAAACAGGAATGGGGAATGCACCTTTCAGCAGGGTCCCTGGGTGCATGGGGCCAGGTCTGGTGGCATGCTCAAGGTATAAGTCAGTGCTTAGGTTTCTGCCTTGTTCTAAAAGTGATACCACAGAAAGGAGATACCCCCAATGGCACCCATTTTGATGCAAGTAGGAAAGCCGGGGAGCCGAGTGGGCTTGAGTGTGAGGATGAAGGCAGGAGTCTTTCCTGAGACGTAGGAGTATGCAGAACACCCAGTGTGACAAGTGACAGGCAAGAAACTGAGTGCTGCAGACAGAAACTGCGGGGCTTGGCTGAGACACCCGGAGGCTGTGCGGCCACTCAGTGAGACTTGGACAGACCGAGAGCTGGGCAGAGAGGAACCTGATGAGGTTCAGCAAGGATAAGTGCAGAGTCTGGGAAGGAAGAATAAACTGCACCGCTACAGGTTGGGAGGTGGTCTGCTGGAGAGCAGCCCTGTGGAGCAGGACCTGGGAGTGCTGGTGGGCAACAAGTTCTGCATGGCACAGCAATGTGCCCTGGTGGCCGAGAAGGCCAATGGGAGCCTGGGGTGCATTAAAAGGAGTGTGGGCAGCAGATTCTCTTCCCCCTCTACTCTGCCCTGGTGAGACCTCACCTGGAATACTGTGTTTAGTTTTGGGCTCCCTCGTTCAGCAGGGACAGGGATCTACTGGAGAGAGTCCAAGGGAGGGGCTACGTAGATGATGAAGGGGCTGGAGCACTGCCCTGTGAGGAGAGGCTGAGGGACCTGGGGCTGTTTGGTCTGGAGAAGAGAAGACTGAGAGGGACTCTAATCAATGTTTATAAATACACGAGATCTGGGGAGTCAGGAAGGAAGGGACAAACTCTTCTCATTTATGCCCTGGGATAGGACAAGAGGCAATGGATATAAACTACAGCACTGGAAGTACCACCTCAACACAAGGAGGAACTTCTTTCCTGGAAGGGTTCCAGAGCACTGGCACAGGCTCCCCAGAGAGACTGTGAAGTCTCCTTCTCTGGAGAATTTCAAGGTCTGTCTGGATGTGTTCCTGTGCAACCTGTGCTAGATTCTATGCTCCTGCTCTGGCAGGGGTGTTGGACTCAGTGATCTGACCTATGGAGGTCCCTTTCAACCTCTGACATCCCGTGGTCCTGTGAAACATGTGGCACTGGACGTACCAGTGGTCAGGGGTGCCCCTCCATGAGGAAGTTATTGCTCAGGAGAAGATGCAATGAGAGGAGAAAGTGTCAGGGACAGGGCTGTGTCTGGGCTATACATTCTGATCAGTAGTGGCGTGGCTGACAACTGGCTTGTTCAACTGATCTGGACTCCTATCCACATCACTAGATCTGTCATACCATCCTGATCACATCCCGTGATAACCTTCAGTCAGGGGAGGAGAGGATGCTTTTTAATAAGGTATGTGAGAGGGATGCAGTTCTGGCTCTCCCTGCCAGCAATAGCTGGGCTGAATGAGGCAGGCTGAAGAAACACCCAGCTGAGCTGTCTAATTGTTCCTGGCCACTGACTGACTCAAACAGTCTGTGGATTCTCAGGCTTATTCTCTACTGGTTGAAATGCCTGCAGAAGAACAGATTTTACCACCGCCCAGACATCTCTCTTGAGCCAAAGGAAATCTTTCCTTTACAGTTTCCTTCAGCAAGTGAGCTGACATCAGCTCCGTGGGTGGACAAACGCATTGAAAACCTGTCAAAATTCATAGTATCTTCAGAGATGTTCCAGCTAGAAATGCTGTTATCACCAGCTAGTCTCAAGTCCTCCCTATCACAAAGGTTGCAGAATCTCACCCAGGCACTTAGACAATTTCCAAAGCTAGAAAAAACAATGGCTCTAAAGGCAGAGTTCAAATGTCAGCAAACAGGGACTTTGTACTGCACATGCAGGCAACAAACAGGCAGAGCAGATTCTCTATTGCTTATTATTTTCTGCTTACCACCAGCCGACTTCCCTCATGACCAACTGGCCATAATCAGAATAATTTTACTGATCTAAGATGTGCCATCTGGTGTCCTCTGGGAATACAAATGCTTTGTTCTACCTTTGGCATCCACAAACCTTCAAAACCTAGAATGGCTCAGGAATGGACTTGAGGGTTACATTTTGTGGCGCGAGACAAATGTGCTCACCAGGAACAACATACTGAGGACAGTCTGGATGCTTGCATGCATCGGTTTGGCAGCAGATGAAATACTGGCCAGGGAACAACACGTCCTGAGAACATGTGTGAATGGGTTTTCACAGAATCACAGAATTGACCAGATTGGAAAAGACCTTTGAGATCATCCAGTCCAACCTATCACCCAACACCTTCTGATTAACTAACCCATGGCACTAAGTGCCTCATCCAGCCTCCTTTAAACACCTCCAGGGATGGGGACTCCACCACCTCCCCGGGCAGCCCACTCCAATGCCAATCACTCTTGCTGGGAAGAACTTCTTCCTGACACCCACCCTAAACCTGCCCTGGCACAGTTTGAGGCTGTGTCCTCTTGTTCTGTCACTGATTGTCTGAGAGAAGAGTTCTACCCCCACCTGGCTACAACCTCCCTTCAGATAGTTGTAGAGAGCAATGAGGTCTGCCCTGAGCCTCCTCCAGGCTGCACACCCCCAGCTCCCTCTGCCTCTCCTCACAAGGCTGTGCT
>VWYK01048495.1:0-17500 GCA_013399775.1 Semnornis frantzii
CTCTTAAAATATTCCCCCCCCCTAAGAATAGCCCTGCCTACTGCTATTGTTACATCCAAATAGCTGTTCTGCTTCCATATTTCCATTTTTGAGAGCCTGCACAAATAGGTAAGCTACATGCAGTGAAGAGTTTCTGGGTTTGTCTCTCTTTTCTTACTGTTTATTCCTGTGTTCCTTATTTTCACTGCTATAACCTATGCAACTTTCAAGGTATAATTCCTTGAAAGTGAGAGGTCAGACAGCACACAGCAAATCAGAGGCAGAAGTTGAGAAAGATTGTCATGGGTGATAGGAAACAAAGAGAAGGAAGAGGAAACTCTGAAGTACTTTCTTCATTTCTACCTCTTGCACATGTATGTGAGACTGGATAGGAAGATAAGCTGCACTTACAGTGAAACTATGATAATATACTGACAACAAGAATGAATGCAATTTCTACTTTAGAAGAACCCTGATTAGGATGTGTATTGTTGCCTTTGCTTTTGTGTTTTGGCCTCAGCTGCCTTGAGGGAGCTTTATTCTCCACCTCTGTTTTTGAAGCTATCCTAATAGCTTGACTGCTAAGAAGAAAATGAGATGCCTGCATAGAAACCAATAATGTTTGCTTTAGAATGACTTTTCTTTTGGGGCTTAGATTTTTCATGGAGCTACAGATGATGTTTTTAAGGCATAGGGACTATTAAAATGAAAGAAGCCATTCACATGGAGGTTTGAATGTGTTTTCCTCACTACTTTTTTTCTAGTTCCGGGATTATTGTGTCATCTGCTTACGGTGGGAGTGGCCTGGATCTCCCAGATCTATAGAAAAGTGCAATTTAGAAGCATCATTTTTTGAAGGACACTTTTTGAAAGTCCTGTTTGAAAGAATGGGCAGGATTCTTGATCAGGTAAGGAAGAACGGGTTGTGAATTCCATTTCCAATACTTGCTTTGCCACATAAAGGGCTGATCTGGGCCCCTCAATGCAAGAGAGATGTTGAGGTACTGGAATGTGTCAGAGAAGGGCACCAAGGATGGTGAGGGGCCTGGAGCACAGCCCTTGAGGAGAGGCTAAGGGAGCTGGGATCGTTTTGCCTGGAAAAGAGGAGGCTCAGGGGTGACCTCATTGCTATTTACAACTACCTGTACAGAGGTTGTAGCCAGGTGGGGTTGGTCTCTTCTCCCAGGCAAGCAGCAGCAGAAGGAGGGGACACAATCTCAAGTTGTGCCAGGGGAGATACAGGCTGGATATTAGGAGGAAGTTCTTCACAGACAGGGTGATTGGCATTGGAATGAGCTGCCCAGGGAGGTAGTGGAGTTGCCGTCCATGGAGGCATTCATGTAAAGCCTGGATGGAGCACTTAGTGCCATGGTCTGGTTGATTGGCTAGAGCTGGGTGGATAGGTTGGACTGGATGATCTTGGAGGTCCCTTCCAACCTGGTTGATTCTGTGATTCTATGATGATCTCCAAGGTTCCATGGTTTGCCATCACTCACATATCTATTATGGCATCAGGTTATTGTATAATGTCCCATGTCCAGGGTCAGGTCTCTCTACATTGCAGGATGCTATAATGATTTGCATTCTCCATAAAAGCAGAGAACAAAAACTCTCTTCATGACCCTTTTTTTTTTTGTGCCAAATGTTTTCTTGACCAGAAATATAATTTAAATAAATAAGAATATCCTGTAAGTAAAAGAGGGTAAGACAGTATCTTATCCTTCAGTGCTAGCACTAATGATTCTGCTTTCATTTTCCAGAATGTACACTTAGAAAACATACAAATCCTGTTCTGTTTTCTGCCACATTTCAGTGAATTTCAATCTGAAGTCATATTCTGGAAGCAGTTTACATCACTGTGTAAGATGACAAGAGCTTACTCTACCACTGCTAACATTTCATTGTTACAATAAACTTGTGTTAGTGTGTGGAAAGTTCCTAGAAAGTATCCCTTTCAATTTGCAATGTAATTTTTTTCCCCTTTTTGATTCTCTTCAAATAATAAAAGTATAGCTGCCAAGGACAAACAAATGAGATAGGATCTGATTGTCTTCTTGTTAAGAAAATGAGGCATGTGACAGACCCATATTGGTACAAAGGAATTTAAAGGAAGTGAATTTTCTTGATGTTTCTTTCTGTATTTAGCCAGCCTGCATAACCTGAGCTTTCTGGGGAGAGGTGAAGGCTCAGGGAGGGGGAAAGGAGATTGCTCTGTGTGAAAACTTACTACTTCTTTGTCTTCTTTAAACTCTGGGATTAAGTTAGCCAAGTCAGAGTTGCTGCTTTAGATCAAGAAAGTCACTTTTCTTGCCAGTGAAACTGAGCCCTGAAAGTCTAGATTACCCTTCTTGTGGTACCACCAGAAGTTGCCACAGATGCAGTAGTACTAGCTTCAGAAGTTTGTATAATTCTTTAGTTTTGCATGGGGAACTGTCTACAGAATAACCACCAAGTTGTGACAGTGCTAGATTTCCTGGCCATAAGGAGGGCAAGAGCTATTTGAACATATAAACATAGGAAACATGCCAGGAAGTCAGTAGTAGCCTCTAGGTCAGCTCTGTGAGTGTTCAGAGAAAGCTGTTTGAGAGCACTAACTTGTGTAATTTGGAAGGAAGGCTAAGTACTTCCATTGCTGTGTTGTGTATTCTCAGAGCTTTGCTTCCAGTAAACATGTTCTGCACACTTCACCAGCTGAAGTGGTTATAGATTAAAGTCATGAAGAACACCAGGCAGCATCAGCTCTTAGGAGAAACAAACCTCATGCATATGAAAATGTTCCCTGAGCAATGACACATAAATTACAAAAAGAACCCAAGTTACATCTCTTGAGAAACACCTGGGGTCTCACATGCACTTAACACAAAAGTAACATGGAAGCAGAGTGTCCATTTGGATATACCACCTGGAAGCATGGCACATATTTGGGTTAGTCAAGCAAGGTATCAAAAATGGTTCCTGACTCCAGAAGCATTAACTTTCTGAACCAGACAGAATCACAGCATCATGAATCATGAGTCACAGAACATTAGAAGTTGGAAGGGACCTTCAGAGATCATTGAGTCCAACCCCTCTGNATTTATAGACATCAATGAGATCTCCTCTCAGTCTTCTCCAGACTAAACAGCCCCAGGGCTCCCAGTCTCTCTTCATAGGGGAGATACTCAAGTCCCCCAGTCATCCTCATGGCACTCTGTTGGAGTCTCTCCAGCAGGTCCCTGTCTCTCTTGAACCTGGGAACACAAAATTTGGCAAAGTATTCCAGGTGTGGTCTCACCAGGGCAGAGTAGAGGGGGAGAAGAACTTCCCTAGAGCTGCTGGACACACACTTCTTGATGCAGCCCAGGATGCCATTTGATTTTGTGGCCACAAGGGCACATTGCTGTCCCATGTAGAACTTGCTGTCCACCAGGACTCCAAGGTCTTTCTCCATGGAGCTGCTTTCCAGCAGGGCAGCCCCCAGCCTGTAATGATGCACAGCTAATTTCTTTTTATACTGGAACAAAACCATGTCCTAAAAACCAAACTGAAATTCCTAGGAGTCATTCACAGCTAAACACAGAAGCTTCACAGAAAAAAAACAAACCAACACCTGGGTCCTGTCACTGGCAGATTTGACATAATGGGTGTTAATGTCCAGTGGAAATATGTTGGAAACCCTTTAGTGGGGACACAGTGCTACTTGCAGATTGTGTTCAGTGTCTGGTTTGCTCTGTTGCAGTACTAGAGCTGTAGTTCTACCTTTTAGTTCTTGTGCTTTTATCAGTAGATCTCAGAATATTTGCAGAGGTGACAGGTATCATTAACCTGGTTTCTGACAGGAGATAGCTAAGGCACACAAATGAAATAACTTGTTTCAAGGTGTTCCAATCCAGTACCTCATCTGGCAAACAGTACGTCCTTCCTCCTGTTAACACTACACATTTCTGTAGAGCTGAATGTTTCCTAAGAACTTCCTGAAGTGCAGGTTTTCCTGGTTTTAACCTTTTTAGTTATAGAGATGTTTTCTGGGATGTTATCTGCTCTAAGGCTGTCTTACTGAGTCTGCTGACATATGGAGAGAAATAAAAGCTCTGTGTGAAGAAGCAGCTTTCCTTAATGCTCTCAATTAGTTCAAATGGCAACAGCAATCTGTCTGAACAACACAGCACGTGTTACTACTTTATTTCCTTCTCTTCTTGTGAACACCAGATAATACTCATGGCTTCAAAGCTTCCTAGGGAGTTGACTGACTCAGACAGCTCTAAAGACCTTCTCCTACCATTCAGATGGATAGGCAGTAGAATAGATTTATGGACAGAATTTGTGTCTGCCTGCAGAGTAACTTTGCCACAAGAACTTGTGATGTCTTTTAACTATAACATCTCCAGTCCAGGGTCTGAAATGTTCATTTGTTAGAAGATTGGGAGGAATCTATTGCTAGAATATCAAGTACAGAAATAACTGGCACTGGCTGGGCGAAAAAAGCCCTTTCACTTTGTAAGATCTCTAAGACAATTCCCTTAGCAATGCAGCAGTGTGTGGTAATGAATTCAGGAATAAGATACCTGAGTATTAGTTAGGTGTCCACATCTTGTCAGAACAACCACAGTAGTCTCTGGAGCTGTTAGATTGAGCAGTGGGTGTCTGTTTTAGTGCAAAGCACGTCACATCACTGTCTCAGCTTCTTCAGCTGCATCAACTGAAAGTGCAACTCAGTTGCCTGAACTGAGGTCTCTGTTGCCATTTTTGTGACACCCAAGCTCGTGGCTGCCACAGGGATCTTGCAGGGTCCACCCCCTGGAACCATCAAGAGAGGAGCAGATACTCTTGAGCATCTTAAGATAGCATGAGATACTTGTTTGTGGGCAAGTGTACCAAGTGTTGAGTTTAAACACAGAGACATATCTAAATCTCTCTCTTACTCTGGAGCGGAATTGTTCCAAATCTTACAGTCTGGAAAAGGGAAGAATCAGTTCTCTGATTCCTCAGAGGGGTGTTAATGATGATAATTATGATAATGATAATAATAATGATGATAATTTGAGGGCATTAAATCATCCTTTTCTCGATGTCCTTACACCACTAAGGATGTAGGCAGAGAGACTGAATGAGATCCTGTAACCCACAACAAAGTGAAGTTAAATCATCTGGGTGTTGGTAACATCTTCAGACGGGCATAGGGGTGTACCAAGGGAATGTCTGTCCACCTCTTGCCAATGTAGTCTGTTCCACCAGGGAATAAGATGGAAGGAAGTTCCACTAGTTCGCAGATTTGGGGCTGAATTAAAATTTCAGCTTGTTTTCACTGTGATGAGAAAAACCAAAGATGGGGAACAAAGTACTTGGAATGTAAATAAGATGTGGTGAATATACTTACTTTTGTGGAAATCAGTTTCTCACTGAAACAGTAAAATCCTTTAAACTAGGCACTGTTTTTTTCCTAGAAAGTTAGGTTCCATTTTTTTCCCTTGCGACCAGGCTCTCCAGTTCAGGAGGGACAGAGATCTACTTGGGAGAATCCAGTGGAGGGCTACAAGGATGATTAAGGGCCTGGAGCAGTGCCGTAGGAGGAAAGGCTGAGAGATCTGGGGAGATGGAGAGGAGAAGACTGAGAGGGGATTTAATAAATGTCTATAAATAATCTGAGGGCTGAGGCTCAGGAAGGGACAGGGACAACCTCTGCTCACTTGTGCCCTGTGATAGGACAAGGGGCAATCAGTGGATGTAAACTACAGCACAGGAAGTTCCACCTCAACACGAGGGAGAATTTCTTTGCTGTAAGGGTCACAGAGCACTAAAACAGGCTCCGCAGAGAGGCTGTGGAGTCTTCTTTGGAGACTTGACAGCCCTCTCTGGATGTGTTCCTGTGCAACCTATGCTAAATTATATTACCCTGCTCTGGCAGGGGGGTTGGAGTCAATAATCTCCAGAGGTCCCTTCCAGCCCCTAAGATTTGTGATCCTGTGAGTGTCTTCAAGCAGTCTTGCCTCTCCCATTTGGTTGATTTGGGGAAAGGAGGCAGAGAAGGATCTCTGCATGTCGTGCTGCTTTCCCAGCCCAGGCCTATCTCCTCTCATATAAGCATGCTGCCAAAAGGTGACCAGGCCTTCTGCAATGGTTCTTTCCAAGGAAAGAGAAAGCAGCAGAAGAGAAATACCATACATGGATTTGTCCCTCTCAGTTTCTTGAGCTCATACCCTTCACGGTTACCCAGGAGAAGCAAGCAGATGTTTAACGGAGGCTGATTCTGTGCTATTTGTTTAGCTGCTGAGCTGAAGAGATGTTTTGCAGGAAGAGAGCTTATCCTACCATAAACAAGTGTGCAAAAGCTTCAAGTGGTTGTAGCAGCTACACAGACCATGACACGAAATACCCAACTGTTAGATTCGCATCATTTGTGGAAAGCAGGAGACTTTGGGCTTAACTCTTTATTTATTCATAACTCTGTATATAAAGTGCTAGTTAAATAAACACTGAATGGATGACAAGAACCCAGCATAAAAATAACTAACCACTGTTTCTTTTTTTGCTTCTTCTTTTTTTTTTTTTTTAATTGCAGCCCTATGATGTAAATTTGCAGGTTACATCAGTGTTGTCCAAACTGTCCTTATTTCCACATCCTCACATACATGAATACCTTTTGGATCCTTATGTAAACCTAGCTTCTGGCTGCAGGTCTCTCTTCTCTGTTATTGTCAGGGTGAGTAAACACACAATATTTACATAGGGCTGTAGGGCAGTGATATATTTAGTAACTTCCTTGTTAGCGGTAATATTGCTGGGTAGTTTAAGTTGGCAAACAGCTTCTCACTGAAGGCAGGTGCTTGGGCTCTTCATTTGAATCAAGATGTTGAATTTTCTACCAAAAAGGCTGTAAAATTTGTTTCTCTGTCCTGATGTCTTCGGAACTGTTTGTTTGCTTAGTTTCATTGTGCAGATGTAAAATATCCCCTCTGGCAGTGTTGTTGCTTTAATCTGGACTAGATCACATTGTTGTCACTTGCAGGCAACATTAGGTAGTGCTTATGTAAGAACAGGCCAGGCATGCCCGGATAAGAAAGAGATGTCTTTGATTGACATACAAGCAAAAGACTTTCCTCTATAGCCTGTGCCTGGATGAGTATCTCTGCTCATCCTCTTTTTATTTTTTTTTTTTTCTGATGAAAGCTGTTCTTGGTAGTGAAGTCGTGAATTTATTGAATTCTCCTTCCTGTTGCTTTCTGATTCCATCTCCTCCTGCCAGACCTGCACCCTAGGAGTGCTGGCTGGGTGCCTGTCAAGCTGCAGACTCCTCAATCAGAGATCCCTCGCCTGCCCCACGCACCAGCTGTTACTAAGCTGGTCAGGAGCCTATTAATGATGCTTGCCCAATGCTAACAGAGGGCTTAGCTCTCTTTTTCCTAGCAGCCCTCCCCATTTCAAAGTACAATTTTCACTCTGTCCCCTTGTGCTTTCCCTTAATGCAGGAATTTACTGGTCAGTTGTCTGTGACAACATTTACTAAGACAAATTAATCCTTGGCATAATTAAAATACACAATGCAAATTGTGGCAACAGCTAGTAAGGCTAAAGAGCTGCTGTCCTTTTATGTCTCTCTACTTTCTGTTCCCACTCACCCTTTTTTGTGGCAGAGCAGACACTGTACATGTTGTTTTATAAGGCTCAAGAGTTGCTGTCCTTTTGTGTCTCTGCTTTCTGTTCCCCCTCACCCTTTTTTGTGGCAGAGCAGATGCTCTGTACATTGTTTTATGAGCCTGTGAGGATGGTGAAGTGAATCTGCATCCTGGGCACTGCAGGCTGTCATTTAAGCTTGCTGCTGAGCACTCTGCAGAGTGCTTAATTTGTGCATTGATGACATTGTGCTTTACAGGTTGTTGGGGACCTCATGGTTAGAATTCAGCGCATCCCAGATTTCACTCCCAAACTCCTGCTGGTCAGAAAACGCCTGCTGGGCTTGGAGCCAGAAGGACCCATGTGAGTAAACACATTGCATAGTCTTCAAGACCTCTGGCTGTTTTTTGTGTGTGCCAGTCCTGATTCTCTGCCGTTTTTTTCTTATTGCTTAGCATTGACCACATGACGTTACTAGAGGGCGTGATTGTGCTGGAAGAGTTCTGCAAAGAGCTGGCAGCAATCGCGTTTGTGAAGTATCATGCCTCATCTACACCATAAGCAGCCTTCCTGAGCAGCCAGGTTGTAAAGCCACCCAGCTCGTTTCAGTCAGAATGACTTCTGGCAACAACCAGATAAGAAGAGGTGGTGCCTCCTGGCAGAGTCAGCTGACATCTGGCAGACTTGGAAGACAAATTACTTTCACCAGATGTTGACACTGCATGAGAAAGGGGATTCAAATGGACCTAGAAGATGTTAGCATTTCTAGCCACTGTGAGAAGAGCTGCAAAAGCTGCACGAGGAACCATAGACATCAAACCTTGGTTACTCTGGTATAATGACAGGGTTCAGAGTTGGGTCTTCTGTATGTTCTGAGGCTCACACGCACCAATTCTGCTTTTTTTTTGGTGACCATATTACTTTAAAGAAGCAAATTAATTTTATAACGTTTATATGTCTTAATTCTTTTTCTTTTCAGTTGGATATATGAAAGGAAATTGCAACTAAAATTGCAATGTATATTATGGAAAAAAAAAAAAAAAAAGAGGTTCAAAAAAATTCACCAATCCATATAGTGTGGGATCATTTTTGTTTGGGTGAATCTTAGGCTGCTCTGAGCTTGATTCCCCAGTGGATCACTCTAGGAGATGTATCAGTATAAAATCAGTACTAATGGAATTAATCCTGATTTGGCATCACATCCACCACAAATATATCTGAAATGTACATGTTTCTAGCACGTTTGTCTCTGTCATTCCAAGTGACTGCTTGTCAGGTCATCTGTGTGACTAGATTTGCTCTAAGTTCTGGCTTGTGAACTCTAGTTGCTTGACTCATGTCACCTTTACAGGGAAGTTAATTATAGGTCATTAGTAGCTGTTGCTGAAACAGTATTTTTAATTTCTTTTAAATTGCTGTTTACCCTGAATTGGTTTGAGAATCTGCTGTGCCTTGACAAGTAGCAGTATAAATGTTTTGTCAGTTTTGGAAGTGTTTTTGTTGCTTGTCTGCCCGTTGCCCAGTGAAAGACTGACTGATGCTGATTCAGTTACAGCATTGATACCACATACAGGACCAAAATTTGCACCTGCTTTTGGTAGTGCTGGGATGCACGAGTGTCTCTCACTGAACCTTTATCAGTATGAGTGCTATCAGCCAGGGCAGGCATTTGCACTGCAAACAGAGGGCCATTTGTACTTCAGCAGGCTTTGATTCTGTTTCTCTAGCATGATGGCAGCCAGCACTTCAGACAGGTCTTGCTGCTCACTGCTACATACTGTCAGGTCCAGGTGGCCTTCAGGACACACTGAGGGACTGGGAGGAGGGACCTGTCCTGCTAGTGTGTAGCCAGTCATGTGTGTAGGACCCCTTTCCCCACTAAGAACCTAACAGCATAGGCAGGCAAGGTAGAGTTTAGCTCCTTGTGTTTACATTTTATTTCTTTATTTGTCTTTCCTCCTGTCCTATTTGCACAGCTAATGCCCATTTCAGATGTGATTGCTCATATGCAAATAGAGACTAATTTACTTAGTCATTAGAATTATTCTGGATGTACATGACTGTACCTAGAATCAGACTCTGCTCTGAATCCCTGCCTTTGAGGTCTTGTTTTTTAATATTAATGGAGTCTGGATGTTGAGAAACCTTTTGAGTTAGCAGGTTAATTAGAACAGTGTCACAGTTAATGGGCTAAATTTATTCTTGTCACAACAGTGAAGAGAGTCCTGCTGTAAAAGCTTCCAATATAGTTTCAGTTGGAAAGAGCAGTTCTGGAACTGAGGAAAACATTTTGGCAGGTGTAACTCCCTTTAATGGGAGGCTTTTGTCCAAAACATTGCATTTACCTATTTTGTTTTGGCAACAAAGGAGCATGTTGAAGTTTTTCACTGTTCTTTTCTTTCTGAATTTAGCCCCAATGTGTTTTCAGGTCAAAGTGCCATAGTAGGCTGAAGTGTAAAAAAAAATAACAGGTTTTTTGGGTTTTTTTTGGCCTTTTAGAAACATACCTTGAAAGTGGCACAAGTACTGCAGTCAGTCCACATCAGAAGCTTTGTTAACATACCTGACCATGGTTTAGGAGATATCTATGCAGAGTGATGTTTAATACATATACTTGTTACAAATCAAGTCTCAGTTCAGCAAAGCAGTTCAATATAAGCTTAATTTCAAGAACCCCTAAGTCTCAATCTTTTAGGTGAGCAGAGTGAAACTCTTGAGCACAAATGTGGATGCTTTACTGAATCTGGGTCTTTGTTGGTTATGCTTGAGCTTAATTACTTTTTCTTCAGATTTCCTATTTTCATTATTTATTTTGTTTTAAAGCTTATGTTCCAGAATTCTTCTAATGTCCCAATTCCAGTGGAATTGGGAGGTGAAAATGTTACTCTAAATGAACAAGAGAAAAATGTTGAACAAAACTTGTCAAGAGCATTCCAAGCAACATCCTAGTTTATAAAGCCTGATCCCAAGGGAAAGCATTAACATCACCTCTGTTGTTGTTTCCACTGATACCTGAGCTCATTACACTGTAAAGAATTGCATCAGTTAGCTTCTGGAAGGCCTGCTGCAAATTCGGTGGCACCTTAATGCAAAACAGTCTCCCCAGTTGCAAACAGTTCCTTCCAGCTTGTCTATGAGAAAAATAAGTAGCTATAATCAGAAGAACTCTTAACTTCATGATGAAGTTGTTTGCTCTACAGCAACACTGGTGATGTTCTTGCAAACCCAAATGTTCTTTAGTTGATAAATTTACTACCAGACATGGATCCATCCTGATAGAATTGAAGCAACTAAATTGCCTCAAGTTGTTTTAGCCTAAACTGCTTTATTATGTGATGGCAATGACTTTTATTTTTGTAAAAGTGATTTAATCTTCATTTAAGAGATGGAACTCATTTAATTATTATTTTTGTGATTATATTTTTCATGCACTTTTTTTGTTTAAAAAAAAAAAAAAGTTTAGGAGTAAGTTCAGGTCCATGTGTTCACCTTTCTGCATGTCATTGAGGTGCCCGTTCTGTTTCTGTGTGCGTGTGTTTGTATGTGGTTATTTATTACCCAGAGATGGACACCTGAGAAAATACATGGCCTGAAGTTCCCAGCATATGCAGATCCTCCAGGTGTCAGTGGGAAATGCAAGTAGAAAATATGGCCACTAGGATTAGATTGAAATACTTGAGAGGTAATACTAGAGTCAATTTTTATTTCAGAAAGCAGATCCAAACCACATTTTCATCCTGATGCACATGTTTGTAAATAGACACATTTTTGTACCTTCTTTCTTTTATTTTTTTTTTCTCCATTTCTAGTTTGTATTTGATTTAGAATCTGAGGTAGAAAAGTTTGTAATAAGCCATGTGCTAGCTCTAGTAGAAGCTTGTCCTTAATTTCTCATATGACTGTAATATTCCTGCTCTTCAGATCCTGTCTGTGTAATGTTCTTATGTATTTGTTTGTGCAATATAAAAGCTGTGGCTTGATACACAGCTTGAGTCTGGTTGTACAACACCTTTGTATATATATACATATATATATATATATGTAAGGACCAGAATCCCAAGCTTGCTTACACTATGATTAGTGTAAAGATTTTCACACTCAATTTTACAGGGCACAAGTAATCATGGAATGGCTTTGTGAAGTGCATGGTAATTTCTGCCATAAGCTACTGTGAAGTTTCACAGGTGACTTGTTAATTAGTGCTATTTGTCTTGCTAAAAGAAGTACTAAAACAAAGCGCTAGGATGATGCTGTAGACTTGGGGGCTACATGGAAAAATCCATACCTGATACTGCATATCATACAGGGTTTTCAAACCCTGACCCTTAATGCTTTCCGTGCCCTGTAAAATAGTGTAACTCTATTAAAAATATACTCCTTGTTTTGCCTCCTGCCTTGTTTACATTAAACAGAGGATATTCAGTAAAATTTTTCTATTCAACTTTGTGTAGGTCACTTACTGACGGTGTTGCCAAGGTTTCACAAGTGTGGGATTTCTAATGAGGGGTTGTTCAGCAGCCATATTACCAGACATACAATATCAAGTTTTATGAAGGAGGTTGTGATAAATTTCAACTTTTTTTTTTTTGTGCTAAAAGAAAAGATGCATGGAGGATTAAAAAGGGATATTCTCAAATAAATTAATTTCGTTGAGGCGACTGCTTCTGTTATTACAGACCCTATAATAGGTTTTGTATGGATGACCTTGAGGCAGAAACTGTTTTAACATTTTTACATCACTCCTTTCATCCTGAAGTCCTTTCATTGATTTTTATTACATCCTGAAGTCCTTTCATTTATTTTGAGTCTGTCACTGCAGCATCTTCTGGGATAAACCTGTTTCCTGTACAGTTCCTCTGCAGGGCTTGGAGTGAATCAGCATACTCTTCTTGCTCGTGACAACTGGAAGCTAGGGGAAATGGCCAGGATGGAGCCATCCTGAACACAGATTAACAGTGGTCTTCCTGAGAGCCCTAATATCTGTCAAAGCTGCATCTAGCCAAGACTATGGGTTTCTGTTGCATCTGAGTGCAGAGTGTGTCAGCCAAACATGAGTTTATTGAATTAGGTACAAATGTCATGAACGTGAGCAAGCACCATTCCTTCCTCCAGGCCCTTCGAGGAAGGCTTTTATATGTAAGTTTTTACATGTATTTTTATATCTTTGAGAGTTGCATCTGTTGGGTATTTTTTTCTTAGTGTCTCATCTAGTTTCACCGTCCTTCAAGCTTTCCTCAGCTTTTTAAAAATCTCATTGCTCTGTAAGGTCCCCTCTGAGGGTGACACTTGGATCCGAAGCTGTTTCTCCTCAGTGTTTAACAGCTGCAAGTGCTCTTGCATCTTTAACAAGGAGAGCGCTACAGCAAGAGGATACACTTGACAGCTTTTTTGATAGCTCTCAGCATCTTTCCCCCATCCTCTTGGGTCTCAGAGATTGTCATCTCTCACCCCAGATCATTTATTTGCTGTGCCTGCGTGAGGCATTTAGAGATTTAGGGACACTTTGCTTCTTCGAGCAGTGAGGAAGTTGTATCCGTTTTATACCTTGTATTTTTATCTTACTTTGATACCCTTGAAATGACTGGCTTATTGAAGCAGGATCATCCCATGACACTTGCATTCTGATGCAAGATTTGGGGGCACTACATCCTATTGGAAAAAAAAAACCAACACAGTATTTTCAGTGTGTGGTCTCTACTTCATTAACTTGGTTTACAGATTCTCAGTCAAAGCTCTCAACGTTGACAGAAGTAGTGCAGGATCTACTGAATTTGTTAACCTTTAGATGTTAACAAAACTGGTGCTGTGAAAGCCTCGAGGATTTTGCTGGTTTGGTATGTGATCCAATTGGATTAGAGTGGGTAAATGCTCAGAGAAGTGAATCTGTCACAACTTGTGTGAGCCCTTTTAGCCTAAATCCGCATGTTACTGGTGCATATACTTTTATCAACCAAGGTTCCCTTTGAAGGATGAGAAAAAGAACTGAAGGGCAGTTTAGGAATCCAGTGAAGCATATGGTGGATTAAAGTTTTCAGGTGTCATAAGCTTCTTGGAAATGCCAAAAGCAAGGAATTGTGAAAAGTGAAACTTTCCAAGTTTGGCCTGAGTAATGGTACAGCCTTGGGAGTCAGATCTGTGAGGATGAAAAGATGCATCTGGGAATGGAGTTTCTCACCAGGCTATTTAAATTGCCCTTACTAGGATCACATGTACAGAAACATATATATTCTGATCTATGTTTCATTAAATCCCTACTGCTTATTGCAGTAACTGCTGGTGGTGGCAAAGAACCTGCTAGAATAGCGCCGCAGAACTTTGTCAGTGTCTTGTAACTTTGGTGAGGTAGGTAAGTAGCTACATCTTGCTGGCTTTGTCTCTCTGTTCTACAGCTTCATGGTTCAGTATAGGTTTCTATGAGCTTCATGGTTCAGTATAGGTATGTATGAGCTTCATGGTTCAGTATAGGTTTCGATGAGCTTCATGGTTCAGTATAGGTATGTATGAGCTTCATGGTTCAGTATAGGTTTGTATGAGCTTCATGGTTCAATATAGGTATGTATGAGCTTCATGGTTCAGTATAGGTTTGTATGGTGTCTCCTCTCTCTGGTAAAACGTGGTTAAATGCCAGGGCTGGCACTTGGGTCATAGAATCATAAAATCAGAATCATAGAATGGTAAGGTTGGAAGGGACCTCAAGGATCGTCTAGTTCCAACTCCCTGCCATAGGCAGGGACACCTCCCACTAGTACAGGTCACTCAAGGCTTCAGGTCTCAACAACCTCAAGCAATGCTACAGGCTTGGGGCAGTGTGGCTGGAAATCTGCCTGGCAGAAAGGGACCTCAGGGTTGTAATCGACAAGCAACTGAATATGAGCCAGCAATGTGCCCAGGTGGCAAAGAAAGCCAATGGCATCCTGGCTTGGATTAGAAATGCTGTGGCCAGCATGAATAGGGAGGTGATTGTGCCCTTGCAGTCAGCTCTGGTGAGGCCACACCACGACTATTGTGTTCAGTTTTGGGCACCTCATTACAAGAGGAATGTGAAGGTGCTGGAGTGAATGTGGAGGAGGACAATGATAGCTGGGGAAGGGCCCGGAGAACAAATCTTAGGAGGAGTGATTGAGGGAGCTGGGGATGGTTAGTTTGAAAAAGAGGAGGCTGAGGGGAGACCTCATTGCTGTCTACAGCTACCTGAAATGACATTGTGGAGAGGTTGGTGCTGGTCTCACAGGTAGGGATAGAACAAGAGGGAATGGCCTCCAGCCATGACTGGGTAGGTTTAGGCTGGACATTAGGAAACATTTTTTTGCCAGCAAGAGTGGTCAGACTTTGGAATAAGCTGCCCAGGGAGGTGGTGAAGTCACCAATCCTGGATCTTTTTAAAGGTTGTTTGGATGTGGTACTTTGGGATATGGTTTAGGGTGCACCTTGTAGAGTAGGGATATTGGTTGGACTTGATGATCCTGAGGGTCTTTTCCAACCTGAATGTTTCTGTGATTCTGTGATTTTACACACTGAAAAAAATCTGGAACCAGGTGAAAGAAATGACCCCATTACAGTGCTAGGCAGCCGGAACATGAAGAAAAGTGTATCCCTAAATTACCTCCATTCTCAAAAGAGGTGAACCTTCTTTATTCTGAAGTGAACAGTTCTCTAAAGTAACAGCTGTTGAAAAGAGAAGGGTGTCCTCCACAGAGAGCTCTAGGCAGCAAGGTATAAACTTGCTTTGCACAGAGGACAGCAGAACCACAACCTGTGTTTCGAGGTCTGTAATATCCTGTTTCCAGTTTGGAGTTGCTGTGCTGGGTATATCAAAGGCTACGGGAAGTGCTGCAGTAAACAGAAAAGATGCTAAACTGATTTAAGGGAGGAGGGTTACAGGTAACTGAGTTTAGCATAGCTAAATTATGGCCTAGGGCTGGAGGAACATTACTTCCCAGTAAAAAGATTTGAAAGCCTTAAGCAACCAAGACTGAAGGAATTAGAAAGCTGAATTTATCAGACTGCAATTAAGAATGACATCATGTCAAAGAGGAGAACCAACATTCATCAATGAAAACTTCCTGACTGTGGGTGCTGCTAGAGCAGACCTGGAAGGAGCCTGTAAGCTCACAGTTGTACAACCAGACTGAACAAACCATTGAATGTTCTGAGAGGAAACCAGGCTGTGTTGGTGAGGAGATGAAGCAAACATGGATTTGCACCCTCAGAGTCCCAGCTAGTCAAAAGCTCCTGAATAACAACAGGCACACCTGCTAGGAAGCTACGAGCTGGACTGATCCACTCGAGCCTTTGCGTTAAACGCGGCAAAGTTGCTGCAATCTGAGAAAAGCAATTCTCAGCCTTCCAAAATGCAACTCCCTTTCATAATAAGCTCTTTGCAGGAGCCATTACAGACAGCGGGTGGTGCAGCTTGATTAGCGGGGCCAGGATCTCCCCCCACCATTGCCTTGGAGAGCAGAAACAAATTACCTGCGCTCCCAATTGTCATTATCCTTTACTTAAGAAACCCACTTCTACTTCCCTCATCTCCGCATCCACAGGAAGCACCTGTCAAGTTCATATTTCTTAATTTGGGTCATGAATTTTTATTTCCTAAGGTTTTCAGAGACTCCTGTTTTTACTGTTAGCAGAATGTCCATCAATACAGTGCATATTTCCCAGACTATTTTCCTTTCAGCTTCCTGTAAAGGGAAGGAATTTTTACTGTTTGTCATGCCTTTCGAGTCTCATGTTCTCCTGCCTTGTTAATTCCATCCTTTCAAATCCCTGAAGACGTTTTGCATCCTGTCCTTCACCTTGGGGATTCTGCAGTCAGCAGTTTGTGCAGCTCAGCAGGCAGGGAGTGTTAAGGACAAGGCAGACAAAAAGCGGAGCTGCTGCTGTCCACTCAAGTCCAGCTGGAGGATCTGCTAGGGAAATCCTATCTACATAGCTCCTGTGGCCAGGCTGCCTGATAGCATCACCCTTGTTCCTGCTGCTCCTGCCTTACCACATGGCCATTTTCGACCACATTGTGGACATTCCTTCCTGAGTCTACCTCCATAGAATCATGGAATGGTAAGGTTGGAAGGGACCTCAAGGATCATCTAGTTCCAAGCCCTTGCCATAGGCAGGGACACTTCCCACTAGTACATGTTACTCAAGGCCTTGTATCTTGTTTTCTTCTTTCCCTATACCTCTTTGTCACTCCCCTACCTTAAATACCTTTTATTTATTGTCAAAGTTTTTTTTTCTTTTAACTTCCAAATTGAAGCAAGACTGTTCCTTGGGTGTTTTACCCTTTCTCTCTCCACATCTAATCCCTTTCTTTCCAAAAAAGTGAGGGAGAGGGGAAGGCATCTTGTTATTATTGTATTGGATTCTGTTAGCTATATTTTGAGTCCCCTGGGAAACTTAAACTCGAACCAACACAATTAATTGTAATTAATTTAATTGTAATAAAAAGGGGTTCAAGAACCTGGGCACACTGAATCCCTGGGGATGTTGCCATCAGCAGAAATTAGCAAAATCTTCACTCCCTGCCTTGCAAACCCACTTTGGCATTTATGATACTGTTGTAAGCTTTTCAGAAGGAAAACAGGAATTAAAATTACCAGAGAAGAAAAACCTGTGCTGGTGGGTTTCCTGTTGTCCCAGTTTGGGACCACAACCATACCCAGGACCGGTGGACAGAAATGTCTCTTACCCCTTTCCAGGAGCATGAGAGAGGATACTGCATCTGACTGGAACTTTAAAGAGGAATTCTATTTACAAGAGTATATATACAAAAGGCAATTGGGTAGAATAGATACAAAAACCTATTCAGCCCAATCTGGCCTTATAGAATCCTGCACTCCTTCCACTCTCAGTCGGCCTGAGGGTAGGCTGAAACTGCCCTCCTCAGCTGGGGCCCACAGGGCCTCAGTGGCTGTGACGGTTTGAGAGTTCC
>VWYK01048496.1:14925-26353 GCA_013399775.1 Semnornis frantzii
CGTTCTTCTAACTACAGAGGTGACCAGGCAGAAAGAAATCTACTTTACCAGAGCCCTGGTGTGCATCAAAAGCAGTGTCTGAAATTCAGGTTTGTCAGAACTTGTAAACTGATGGAAAGGTTCACTGACGCACGCTGCCTGATGCCAAAAATGCCTTCGCTGTAAACCTGCCTTAAAGACAGCAGGTAGAGAAAAAGAAAATTGGCAGCGTAAGCAGAAAAATGAAAATATGTCCTTTGTTTCTCTATAGTACACAAAGAAACCTTGTCAAGAAAATTTGGAGGGTGGATCGGTTGCTTTTTGCTTTGTGTTTAAGCACACACAAAACGTGAGGTCTTGTTCACCCTGTGAAAGGCTCCTGGAGATTACAGAGCGCAGAACGGCAGGCTACCCTGTAGGACAAAAGCTGTAGGAACTAGGAGAGTGCAGTTTATTCACACTCTGCAGCTGTGTGCTTTTCTTCCCCTCTCCACCAGTGACTGATGAAGATGTAGGAGTACGAATGCTTCACTGAAGGCTCTACATCCCTCCCGCTATCATAAAAGGTTTGAGAGGTTTCAAGAGACATCAAGTTCCTCCCACGATTTTCTGAAGCAAAACTAATGAACAATCTGTTTGACTTGATGTTTTGGGAACTATTTTTTTTGTTGCTGTTCATTTGCTTTTTCCCCCTAGGGAAAACAAAACAGAAAAGCCAAATACAACTCCCTTAACATCAGACATTAGGCAGAAGAGTGTGCAGAAGATCAAAATACAGTCTCCCTACTTACCACGGCATAAAGGACACGTTTTAATAGCCTTTGCATGCAGACCACAAGCTCCAGCCTTTATGAGCTCTTCAGAGCATTCTTAAAATAAAAGCTTTCCTGGACTTCAAAGGGAAATCTTTGAAAATTCACAAGCAACAGGGGACAGCCACAGAGGAGAACAAGGAATATGGGAAGAACTGGTCTTACAGATAAATTCCCTTATCAGACAACAGGACAGGTGTCTTAAAGGCAATAAAAAAAGAAATGCAAATTACTAGCACTTGGCATGCTCTGAATCTCTCAGCTAACCATGATAGTAAGACAAGGACGAATCATATACATGTCTCCAGTCTTCCTGCAGGAGAGGGGAATCAATCATTCAGGCAGAAGGACACCTGAAAATTTGCAGCAGAAAATTTCAGTTCCTAAAGGTATTTAATGATGTGATTCCCTTGCTCTTGAAATCTCCATCAAGACAAAGTTTACTACCTCCTGGATGAGAACCTGGGAACAGTGGGTCCATGCATTTGCTCCCTTTCTACCCTCCACTCCCAAGTTCCAACATGAGGTGCTCTACAGAGAGGAAGAAACACAGAGAGTCCTTCCACAAACAGCTTTTCCAACACCCTACTTGTTCAATATACATTAAACAGGCACCAGGAAGACAGAGCTGGATGAGGGACAATGGCGTCAGGGGGTTAACGTGAAAAAGCAGAGAGTTAGTTGCAATCTCCTGGAAGGCAGAAGTGGAAGCAAAACACAGCCCAACACTCAGCAACATCTGAAGATTCCAAGTACTTCTCCCTATTTCTCTGCCAACACACACTTCTTCACACCTCTCCTCTTCCAAAAGCAAGATGAGGTGACATGTCTGGTGAGAAGGACTGGATGGGCCAGGGGCACTGCATGAGCCAAAGCCAAAGAGCAAGCTCACCAGCTCCTCAGAGCATCTCAACAACCTGCCACACCATATACCCTTGGAAAAACCCTGTGCTCAGCTGCACAGCCAGTTGCTGCACAGCCAGCTGCCACGCAGCCCCCTACCGATTACTTCTGCATGCATAAAATGGCAGGAGCCAATCCCAAATCTAAGAAGTGGAAGTGATGGAACATCAGAGCAAGAGAAAAGTGGCATATCACTTACATTAAGCACAACACTCCTCCAACAGGACCCAGAAAGTCCCTTCTACACATACTTCTACTGCACTAATGACACAATGCTATGGGATGGCTAGTCTTTTCAGAAAAGCATTAGAGGGAGAGGATAAATCTGAATTGAAAGAAGTATCTTTAGACAGATTCAGCAAGATTGTCCAATCAGTACACAGAAAATATAAACTCTTAACATACCTAATATATCAGAGTAATGGTCTTAACCAAGAAAAAGGCATGTGATGTCCTGAACAAGAGTTACCTTGTTTGCTCTCTTCCATGTTAAACATCCCAGCTTTGCACATTCTTTACATGATTATCTAACAACGATCCCTGCCTGTATATTTGGCTATGCATTCTACATACAGCACTGCAGAAGAGCAAAAAAATGCACAAATGTGTGAAGCTAAATTATATATATTTAAGGAATCACATGCCTACCTGAAAATCTTGCACGGTGTTCAAATTCCCATTTTGTAGAAAAAGGCCTGGCGATATTTGGGCTGCTTAAATAAATATTTATTAATCTCAGTATAAAAGACCAGACACTAAATTTATATGAGCTGAGCACAGTTCGGGCAGAAGCCAATAATAGCTGCTTTCAGACTTTGCAGTGTTGGAGTTTGCCAAATGGAAGTGAAAAGTCTGGACCACTAAGAAAAATGAAGCCATTTGGTAAGTTATATGCTGCGTAATAAACAGTCTGTCAGTTTGCTTCTAATCCCCCCTCTTCCACAAGGTTTTTGTTTGGATTTTTTTTCCTTTGCTTTTTTTTTTTTCCCTGCCTCATTCTTTTTCCTGATGCACTGTGCAGAGCATGTACCTATTATAAATTAAAGAGAAGCTACTTCAGCTCTGTGGACCACACACCGTGGACAACTTAAGACAGGTCATTGTTACTTGGTATTAGGGTTTTTGTTTGCATCGATGTTACCTTCCTTAAAGCTTTGAATCGTTTAGGAAAAGTGCTGTGACAATAGCACAGAAGTAAAGCCTTGCAATTTTTTGTTTCTTCCCATAACATCTGTGGGTAGTCCTGTCCATAATGCCTTTGTTCAGGGCTGATTTACCACAGTTTGAGACAAGACACCATTCAGAGTCTATTTCAGGAACTCTGGAGGAAGCAGAAGGAGGATGCATCTAATACGTTAGCTGTCAGGGCATCGCTGCTTATGATTTATACGAAGCGTTGAGGGAGCAGAAGGTAGTGTCTCCAAGCGTCCTCCTTCTCAGCTCCTTTTTGAATACACTGCAGAGGGTGGGGACAGCAAGGCCGCAGTGACAGATCTGCCAACTGCGCAAGTAAGGAAAGCACCTTACATTTCAAAGACTATTGTTGTAGAGCACTCCAAATTCCT
The DNA here is from genome assembly GCA_013399775.1 of Semnornis frantzii. Lineage (NCBI taxonomy): Eukaryota > Metazoa > Chordata > Aves > Piciformes > Ramphastidae > Semnornis > Semnornis frantzii. The sequence goes on from VWYK01048496.1 coordinate 18,185, forward strand.
TCCTTTTCCCCCCTCCTGGGGAGGAAGAGAAGGAGGTGTGAAAACTGCTTCAGCCCCCTCTCCGGCTGAGGGCTAGAAGGGGGAACAGCAAAATGCACCTTTCTCCACACGTGTACTGACCAGTGTGGAAGTCTGTGCTGGAAATGGGGTTGGTGGTTGGCTGGGGTCTTCACGCCCTGTATAAATGGCGAATGGGCACTGCCTAGAAAAGTGTAGAGCAAGGGAGCAGGTCCGTAGCTCCCGCCTCGGCACAGCTCCCATGACAGAGTTCCTGTTTTGGAACGCCCCCTCTTTTGGACGGCTCCTACCGGTATGGCTCTTGGGTTTTGCACCGACCCTGCTCTTGGATGGTTCTCCTCACTTTTGCAACATTCTGTGCAAATTTGCTGACTTGGCAAGACCTGGGGTCCACTTGAGAGAGCTGACGGCGGCATCCGGACCCAGCTGCTCTCAGACTGTACCACAGCCAACTTCTTGGTTGCTATCATGGCTGGGAAGACACTCGTAGTTTGTCTCTCCCCTGCTGCGGCTGAAGCAGTATCATTCCATGATCATCCCACTCATGGAAGAAGTGCTTGAGACACTTCTGAGTTTGGCGACTTTTCCACCCGTCTTGGACTTTTGCCATTTGGATCCACAACTGGATATTGCTTGCAGCGTCAGAAGGCAGCTGAGCCGCAGAGAAATCCAGCGAGGGATCATCTCCAATTTCCTATCTCACCTCCATGAGTAATGCCTGCTGGTCCCTTAATTCTCTGCTCCGCCTAATTTTTAGTGGGGTAAAAGTTGTGTTTGTAGCTTAGCCTTTTCCATTTGCCGACTTCCTAAATCTCCAAATTTGCTCACAGTATCCTGTGAAGATTTTTCCCAATCAAATTTAGCCTGTAAATAAACCTAAACTAGTTCTGTGTGCAGGTTTGGGGCAGGGTTTTCAGGAAAATAAAATAATTCTATTTTTATAATTCCTGACCCGGTCGCATTAATTTCCTGCCCCCACAACAGCTATGCACACTCGCTTTGCACAGCCAGACAGCTGGTTCTGTCCAGCTTCAGCTTCACAGAAGAGGACTCTTCTGCTAGCTTAACTGTCCAGCCAAGAAGCACCACTGGAAGACAAGGTCCTATGGTAGAAATCAAACAGCAAGGAGCAGATCTGGGGAAAGCTTTTGCCTTCTTTGCATCCATCTGCTTGACAAGTCCATGTGTACACTGGACTTAAGCATAGATACACTCCCTCCTGCCCAACAAGACCTGGAGGAAGAGGAATCTGCAAAATCCTTGAAGATCTTCTCATGGCAGACATTGCCAAAGCAGAAAGTATTAAACACTTTGAGAGAAGAGTGGGCAGCATAATCCATTCTAAAATGTTAAGCAAAAAAAGTAGTTCTCAGCTGATCTTTACTTTCAACTCAGTCCTCCTGCTGGCAGGCTACAAGATCTTACTCTAGTGATGGAGGAGGCCACACAGCTCACCCTGTCAATCCACCTCACAGCAAATCTACAAACATGGATGTGCTAGAAGCATCAGACTTAGGTGGTACATAAACCACAGGAATCTTACATAGAGCACACAACACAGGCACCAGAATATGTTCCCACTACTCACACATCCCCTAGGATACCAGCAATGCAAAGGACAGTCACAGGCCCAGAATAACTCATCTCCCAATTTAGGGCTGCTCTCTTGCTCCAAGGTACCTCTTCCAAAGGGCTAGGAGAAAGCTGTGATCCAGGTAATTTCCTATGGTGATGGGTGCCTCTTCCTGGTACCTGCACAACACCAGCCTGGACTATTACGTGACCACATTCACGACATGGCAAAGAATTAGCCAAAAAGCCCTCCAAGACAGCTCGCCAGAGTGAACCACTGTCTCCATACATCTTGTCTGGCGAAGTCCACTCTTGCTTTGTCCCCAGCACAAAGCATGGGGCACCTCAACCCACACACTCAGGTTCACCTGAATTATTCTGTTATATCCACCTACTGTTGCGACCTTTGTTAAAAAAAAAAAAAAAAAACCCAAACAAACAAAAAACTTGCAGAATACTATTTCTAGAAGATCTTCAACATCATGTGAACACAGTAAAACTTTCTTCTTTTCTATTTTTCCTTTTCTTTTATCTTTTTCACCCAGGTACTGTTTCCAGGAGCTCAACGACAAAATAAGCATGCTCACGTTGGCAAAGTCCCAGATCACTTAATTTCTTAAGTAGTGGGTTATCAATATGTACCAAAACAAGAAGTACTTTCTGGATACCAGAGGCCCTTACAAAACCTGTATTTGTGACCAGTTAGGGCAGTCCTGCAGCCTTCACTCAGCCTCTTCCCTAGTCTGTCCTTACTTAAACCAATTCTTGACATAGCGCAAGTAGCAAAGACTCAGCTCTTTTTCAGGTTCACAATAGACCAGAGCTCAGAGGACAACCCTGTCTACTCCTATTTTCTGTCACTGGACATAACCCTTGTCAAAAAATCCTCTAGGAAACAATAGGACACGTTTGTGTTTTTTACAAAGTGAACCTGCTTTGAATCTTCTTCAGACTGTGTTTAGACTTTCCTTCCATAATATAAAACACTCCACTTTTGATGGGGAATATATAACTACTCGATCAAATCTATAATAAATTACATTCTCTATTATTTCATGCTGTTATATTCTCTGGCATGTATTTCTCATCTCTGTAACATCTACAGACAGAAGTCCCAGATTTTGCCTTCACTCCTCCGGATCATCTAGGATGCTAGGTATGATGCTCAGTCTCTTAAGCTGCAACGCAGCTGAGGGGCTCATAGAAAGGAAAAACAGGTAAAATGATGCCCACATGCACAGCTGTATCTCAGCATCACAGAAAGGTGAACGTTTCACTTTTGGCATTCCCTGCTGTGAGTCGGCCAGCGTGGCCACTGCTTCCCTGGAGGGCTCTGCAGCCTTTCAAATGAAACACTGAGGGATGATTTACGCAGACAGAGAGCCCATGTTTGTCCAAGGGTGTGGTTAGACAATGTTACTGAACAAGCTCCCTGTGCTCACAGGCCTGCCCTGCTCCCTCCTCTCCATCCCCAGTCCTCCTGCTCTGCTATTTTTTGGATTGGGTTTCTGACAAATCAGCACATTGATTCTGTTTATTATGCAAACTGATGAAGGGCTGAGCTGATGCAAGGGGCAGAACAGAAGACTGCAACTGGAAGCTGACAAAGGAGGAGGGAGCAGGGTTCACTCACTCACACAAGCCACCAGTCTGTCTCAGACCACATCATTTAACTTCAAAAAGTCGAGTCCATATTCAAGTTAACATCATCATATATGGATTTTGTTTATCTCATTTCTGTCTGCAGTCAAAATTACTAACCCTTTGGAGTTAATAACACTGTATCCACCCAAAATGACTGAACTGCTGTAGGCACGTATTTCCTGACAGAATCTACGAGGCGGTAGCCACACACATTCACAGTATTTGTGAGCACCTACTCCAGAAGAGGCTGTCACGCAGGGCATGCACTGCAGGAGCCTTTTACAACAAAGCGGGAAAACCAGTGCCCCACAAATTCCCTGAAGGTTCTCCTGGTGCTCCCCTGGGGGCCAGAGAAGGAGTCTGCTCAGGATTTTTTTTTTTCCCTGCAACACATGAAGTATTTCCTGACACAACCAGTCAGATGGGACAGGTTGCATTACTCCAAAGCTGAGACGTGCTGAAGACTTGGGAGATGAGCATACCCTGCTGAGGCACAGATCCACATGCAAAAAGCATAAACTAACCCCAGTACATCTTTATAAACTGTGCTCACCTTCTCAGCACATGATCACAACTCACAGCAAAACAGTCAAAGCTTTTCCTTTCCCCTCACCAGCAAAGTCTAACAGCCAGGAGCAAGACTAGAGCCCTTTATCCCATCCCAGCCTTTCCCCTTGGGCTGCACTGCAGCCCAGCCTCTCTGATTCAACCAGCCCTCTTTTACACAACTGGCACCTTCAACAATTTCTGAGGCAGTAGTATTTTCCTAAAATAGTCTTTGTCTTATGCAAACCCACTGGCATTGCAATCATGCTGCAACTCTTCAATCCCACCAACTGTCACATCTGACTAAAGTCTTGTCAAAGTTTCATAAGTGGGTACAGAAAGGGTACCCTGAGCTGGAGCTGCTGGGTGAGAGGCGCAGGGCTCTCCTTTGGCTGCATGGCATTTGCTCCCAAAGCTCTTCTGCTCCTCTGGCTACAGCAGTGCCACCTCTCTGAATCCCTGACAGTTCTTCTGTCTGCTGGGCAGGAAAGATGGACAAAACCCACCACATGGGTGCTGCTGAGCTCTGCCTGCCTTTCTGCTAGTGGGGGGCATCAGTTGGGGATCTCCCCAGCCAACTTACAGCATAAAAAACCCCACCAAACAAAACAAAAACCACCAAACAAAACTAAACAACCAGACCCCCGAAAATAACCAAACAACACATTAGAGACATGGTGAATTATTTGAAGGACTCCTGGTCTTCTCATGGTTAGGAACTGGAAGGCAACTTCAAAAGCTATTCAAAACAGGATCAAAACAGGATGACACAGACAAAACATTATTTTTACATACATACATATATATATACATACATATATATATATATATATATACAGTCCATTTGCCTAAGAAATTTGGCTTCTCCATCCTCAGGGTATTGGCCTGGACTGCTGGACACCTACAGCTTTGAGGGAGGTTTTATTGTACTAGACATCTACTGTACTAACAGCGTACAAATAAAAGGTCCAAGGGGAACCCTTGTCAAATCCAAAAGTAAACAAGCTTTAATGTTTAAAATTCATTCCAGATTACCAGCACAGCCCCAAGTAGAGACTCTGTGGCTCTCCCCATCCCTGCCAAGAAAGTTCATCTATTTGGATGAAGCAAGCACTAGAATCCAATGTTTAAAAAAAAAAAGTGAGAAACACAGTCACATTTGGGAGCACAAGAGGTGGAAATTAATGCGAAACAAAAGGGCCCAAACCAGGCAGCAAGTTATAAACACCAAATATTGAAATTCCAATGCTGACCTGCAAATTTCACGGTTAATACGATGCAGATCCCTTTTCTGCAGTTGGGTTAAAAGTCCACAGCCTTCTCCTAGGCAAATCTCCAAGGAATTTTAAAGCTTGAATGAAAATATTAATTACAACATTCTAAAAAGAGAGCAAGGAAGTGTGCACGATGACTTTTGAGCACTGTAAGGAAGAGAGGAGGTGACGGTTTGGTCACTTGCACAGAGCAAGCACTGATGACAATGACATTAACTCCTTACTAGCAAGACCTGGCAACTCATAAAGGCTCCAAGTGCTCCCAAAGCCTTATGTCATATGTGTTATGGCAACACCCTCACGCTTACAGAGTTTAGAAAGGCATCCTTATGAGGACTGCTATCCATCCATGCTATTTGGCACAACCAGTGCACTCATCCTTTTCCATAATTACAGAAAGACTGATCTTAGCAGCTGCTTCTGCAGAAAAAAAAGCAGAGATATTTAGTTTTTAACCTACAAAATCCCTCACGAGGTTAACTAAAAGTGTAAACTGAATTCCATGTTAAATTATCCTCTGTATGCCAAAGCCACAACATCTAGTACTTGCTATTACTCTTTCAAAAGAAACAGTCCAGAGTTTACACACATACGTATGTTCTGAGGAGAATATTTTATAAACCCCATGAAAACATTTACACAAAATAACTCAATTTAGGCCAGCAGAGTAAATCTCTCCCATACAAAATGTCAGCCAATTAAGCTTTTAGCAGAGCACCAGGGAGACCGATTTTAGAAAGCTAAGCAGGTTTCTCAGTCTAGGAATGCCTGAAATCTGTTTATTCTCAGTCAACAATGACTTTCTGCCTTCTACCAATTACTAAAGTAGTGGGGAGAAAATGGATTTACTCCCTGCTTTTACAGATCAGTTGGCTTAGCAAAACCTAAACTCATACACAGGCGCCTCTCAACTCCTCTCATCAATGTGAGCAGGCAACAACGAAAAAATTAAAATTTGCTCTACTTTCCTCCCCCGGTCTTCAATCTGTTTATCCTTTCTGGCTGACAACTGGAAATGCATAGTACTCCCATAGCATCCTTCTTCCCCTCTCACCCCTTGGGATGCAGGATGCAGCAGGGATTTCTGGAAGAGCTGGCATGAAAGGACACAGCAATGGGCTGTCCATCAGGTCCAGTGACCACCCTAAAACAAATGGATGTGACAAACCATACCACAGACTTCAGGCATGGTAAAAGCCCTAAGATAAAGCTCCTTGAGGCCGTAACAGCCTGATGCCAAATGGAGAGGAGGTTTGCTTCTTTGCTCACCCTTACCCTTCTCCTCAACCTGCTTCCCTCTTCCAGCCCCAGGGTCAGACACACATTACATCTCCCCATCTCCATCTCTTCCACTGTTTCTGGTCTCATCAGGTATCTTCATGGGCCAAAACAATTGATTCCTCCAACCCACACCACCTACTTTCCACAGCAGCAAAAATGTCATACCATCACAATCTTTCTGGACAGCAGAAATGCTCTCCCTCCTCTCACCCATGCACCCTTCCTGGCTCTACCCGCAGCCACTTCACAACACTCATTGGGCAGAAAACCATTCCTCTGCTGGTGTTGTTTCCTGCTGGCCCCATGCCGGGCCACTGGACAGAGCCAAAACCGCCGAGTACTGCTGTCAGGGTTGGGGCAGTTCATTGACTGATGAACTCAGAGCAGCATTTTGCAGGCATCTTGTACTCATTAAAATTATATTCTTCTTGTCTGTGTTTCTTTCCAGACTGTAGAAAAGGTTTTAACATAACCATATCTTGGAATGAATCCCAAATAAATTTCCATTTCCCAACAGACAGATTTTCTCCAAGGCAAGTAGTGGAAATTCGCAAGTTTATTAAAAAGAGGAAGCTTTACCTCTGGCCACTATCATGTATTATCTGGATGTCATCAGAGGTCCTGGAAAGTAGCTTATTTCAAAAATGCCTGGAGGCTCTGCAGTATATATGATGCTTAACTAATATTCCAAAACACACTAACTTCTTTAACTTTCATGCAATAACATCATCTTTCTGAATTTAAACAAAATATGACCTTAAGAGACTCTACATTCTCATAATCACATATTTTTAAAACCCAAGTACTAAAAAGCCAACAAATAGACGTGCACATACAATCCCTACCTTTGCAGAACACTGCAGAGATGATGATCCAACAGCTAAGCTACAAATGCATCTTGTGTTTGTTTTCCACCCTCAGTTACTATAGATATTCTTCCCTAGGAGCATACTTTTGACTGACAACATCCCCTAAAGACTACCTAGACACATGGGAGAAAAACACTGACTACAAAAGTTACCCAGCAACTACTATTAAAATGCAGCAAACAAACTCCGGCTGTTATTCCTCCCAGCCAAGCACTGGCCAAGGAGAAAATGAAAGTTTCTCTGCATGTGCTCCTCATCTGACATAGAGCACTACCATGCCACTGCAACACTGCTGTTGCCACAACAACAAAAATGGCCCAGCTGGTGAGGATAATAAATACGTGAGATACATCTATTACTGGCATCTACATCACTAACTATGAAACACTAATTCTCTCCCATCGTGAGCCAAGTCTGGCTGGCTTAAGAAATGCAATCAAAACACTTCTCCACAGGTGATATGTCACAGAATGGTTTAGGTTGGAAGGGACCTTTAAAGGACACCTAGTCCAACCCCTCTGCAGAAAGGAGGCACATCTTCCAACTAGATCAAGTTGCTCAGAGCCTCATCCAACCTGACCTGGAATGTTGCCTCTCTGGGCAATCTGTTCCACTTCTGCATAGGTGATCATCCTGGAAGGCTAATAGGCCTAAAACTTGTCCTGCCTTACCCCACCCTTCTGCTGATGGAGGAAGCGAGGGCAAGAGGAAAACAAAGGCTCAGGCTATTACGTCCTCTCCCAAAGTGATAAACAGGTACCCACAGGTGTTCAGATACTTGTTAGTGTCTTGCCTAAATAAGGGTAAGCAAGCCCTGGTTTCACCTAATATGGACAGTTGTGCAAATGCCATTCTGATTGGTGAATCTCTGTGGACAAAGGAGCCATTACACTCAGGCAAATAATACAAATTGAGCTAAGTTGCAAGGAGTTGCACTGCCTATGCCTCACTGCTCTCAGCTTGAA